>VYZQ01028790.1:0-16141 GCA_013400655.1 Mystacornis crossleyi
TTTAAATTTACACTTTCAGGTTTTAATTAGTTGGTGGTCACTAAACCATGAACAGGTTCTGGATGTATCTAAAATTTAGTTTGGCTCAAATCCACGAGCTAGTTTAGACTTGAGGACCCAAATTCCCATCAACTTTCAGAGATTCAAACTCCAAAATTACTTAGGCCTGTGCCCTGTTAAACCTGATTATCCACCTGAAATAGAGAGTGAAACTCAACTGTGTTTTGTTCAAGTCTCTGCTCTACGCTCACCCAGCAAAATTTATTAGTAGAAATACCCCCTAGCACAAATACAGAGTTTAATTTCTATTATTTTTTTCCTTCTGACAGCTGGTATAAAGATAAGGAGCTCCTGGAATATTCGTATCCGGGTTATTTATCCCTGAACGAAGATCACATGAGCATCATTGCAAATGCAATTAATGAAGGAACTTACACTTGCATCGTGAAGAAAAAAGAAAGAATCCTGACTACTTATTCCTGGAGAATCAGACTGAAGCATTGACACGGCCCTGGAATGAGCCCTTCAGTTCCTGCTGCTTCTGTTTCCAATTGTTTCTTTGGCATTTTGTATTTAATCTCCAGTAGTGCAACTGAATTCTCCGTCAGCTGCTTTGGTACCCTGGGCAAAAGAGACTCTGAGACTGTTCCTGGAATGTCAGACTCTTCCAGATTAGTTTTAATGATAAAGAATTTATCAACTATTTGCTGTACAGAGAATTAAAAACCATTTTTTTTTTGGTAAGAAAAGCAGCATTTGGAGCTGTGTGGGGCACTGTGAACTGCTGCAGTCCAGGAGCAGACTCTGCCCCAGCCCCGGGACACTGGGATGGCAGGAAAAGGACACGTTGGACACTCTCTGAGTGTTTTCCTGCCTTTTTTTCACATCCTGGTGCAGTGCAATAGAAGAAATGACAAGGCTAAGTCTTAATTTCACTTTTCTTTCACTGCTCAGGAGGATGAGGATCACACAACCCCCCTTTTGCCCCTCAATTTTCCATTGCAACACGTTCAGCTCCAGGACCCACAGAACAGCTCTTCCCCCAAAGCGCCTTCCTGTGGTTTGTGGGTTTTCCTCTTATCCCAGCAGGAATTTGGTGCTCGAGCTCGGTCCTTGAGGGGGCTGAGCCTCGAGTCCTGGGGCAGCTGAGGTGATTTCCTCCCCCAGGCACCCACGCTGAGGTGGGAGTGCCACATCCAGCTGGGAAAGAGCTGAGGAGGGGCTGGCGAAGCTGGGAAGGGAAAATTCCAGTCACAGCCGAATTACGCAGCGGGGTCAGGGTTTAATCCTGCACAGCTTCCCTGCGCTGCTGCTCCTCCCTGGGTTCCTGGGGAAGCTTCTGGAATCCGGAGTGTTTCAGGTGTCTGTCCTTCGGAGGGGAACAGGGATTTGTCTCCCTGCAGAGGGAAGCAGGCAGACTGATTGCCCAGCTCACAACTGCAGCACGTCCGCAGTGCAGCCCCACGGCCCTTCCCCAGGAAAACTCTCCCAAATGTACCAAAACCCAGAAAATGTTTCGGATTTGAGCTCATCCCTTGCTGGCCTGGCGCCCAGCGGGGGGGGCCTGAAGATGTGGGGTTTTCCAGATGTGGCTGTTCCCAGAACAAAGTGACAGCTTCTCCACTCCGGGGCTCCAGAGGAGAAGAGTCCAGCGTGATTCCTCCCCTCTCCTCTCTCCCCAGAAAGGACTGGAATGTGGCATTACACAACCCCTAAAGCTGAGCTCTTCTCTGCGTGGAGAAAGGGCTTATTAAAAAAAAAAAAAACCAACAAAATTTCATAGAAAATTAAAGTTTCGAGTCTCCATCTGAAATCTTTTTGATTTATAAAACAATAGAGTAATTTGTTTTGCACCACTGTAAATACATTTACAGAACAAAAAAAAAAATCTGGTCAGGGAGTATCAAACCCAGCCCAGCTGTCTCCAAGGTAACAGGACACAAACCTCAGAATTTTCTTTTTTTTTTTTTTTGCTGCCCCAAATATATTCAGACACAAACAATTGATTTACTTAAAATAAAAAATAAACTCTTTACTGTCACCAACATCCCACTTTGCTGCATGTGAAGCAATGAAATCCTTCACGCTATTAAACAATTGAAAATGTATTTTAATTCTACAAATTTACAAGGAAAACAAAACAAAAAATCAACAACAACAAAAAAAAACACCCCTAAAAATAAACCAGACACTGTTCCAGGACTGTTATTTCAGGTTGTCCTTTGTCACAGTTTGTGATGATCCTGGGGTTTTCAGGGAACTCCAGTCCTCTCATGGAATGCAGCAGTTAAACTCCACGTTGATTTAGAAAACAAGAGCCTTGGAATCTGGGAGCACGTTCGAGTTTTTTCACAGGGAAAAACATCTGGTGTGCCCCTGACACGGAGAACAGAACTGGGGCACTCAAACCCACTCACGTGAATGGTGCTTTTTTTTATTTTGTGGAGGGTTTCTTTTTTATTTCCCCCCTTTTTTTTCATGTTCAGTTCAAAACTTGAGGCTGAAGCCAGGTCCTGCAGCAGATGCTCCTTGGTTTGTGGTGGTCAGATGGAAACCGGTGTCCTTGAGATCGTCGTCACCCTGTGAAAACCAAGCACAGGTCACTGAGCAGGGGCTGGGCAGCTGCACTGACCTCCCCAAAACTCCAACCAACCACAAAAACTATCTCCAGATGAGAAACCAATGTTTGATTGAGTGGCAGCACAGTTAAGGTTGATGCTGGGTTATGCATAATCTTTAAATGTTGGCATTTTAAAAGTTTTCTTGGCTAAAGGCAGTTTGAGTGTTCCTAGGTCCTGTACCCACTTCTGACTGCATGGGAGAGAGAAAAAATTGGGTATAAATAAGTGTAAACTGCACTTAGTGAGCATCTAATCCAACACACACTGCACATCCTCCATGGCAGTGTTCACACCCTGAAAAATCAGGGCTAAACAAACTTTTTATATTATTTAAACTGTAAATTTGGCACAATATTGTACAGTGCCATTTCAGCCACGCTGGGATGTGGAACTGGTAATAAGAATTTTCCAGATTTAGGATACCTGAGACTCTAACATGCCATTCTGTGTGAACAGCACAATCACCACAGATAGGTGGAAAAGAGAAATACCAGAGAAAAGACCAGCCTGGCCTTTTAGGAATTCTCCCAGACTGGAAGAAGGAGGTTTCTATCCCCAAGTTCTGTATGATTTACCAGGCTGTGGATTTATTTCAACCCCAAATGTAACAGCTTAGCTGAAAGTGGAAAACAAGGTGCAGTTCTAAAAGAGAAACTGCTCTGCTCTGGGATAAAACCAGACACTATTTCCTCCTGCTTATGCCTTGGAATGGTGATTCTGGGAGCAGAGCAGTAACTGGCACAGGTCTCTGGGAAGGGAAGCTGCACTTGCCCTGCCAGCCCAGGTGAATCTGAGGATCCCAACCAAATGCCAGCAGCACAGAGCCCACGTGCCCAGCCCAGGTGAAGCTCTGCAGCTGTGCCACACTCGCAGAATGAACCAGGCTGGAAAAGACCTTTGAGATGATCAAGTCCAACCCACCACCTCCTCACCAACTAAACCCTGGCACCGAGTGCCACGTCCAGGGATGGTGACTCCACCCCTCCCTGGGCAGACGATTCCAGTGCCCAAAGGCGACTCCAGTGCCCAACTCACCAGTACCAGCCTTTGGGAAGGGAAGCTGAACTTCCCCTGCCAGTCCAGGTGAATCTGAAGATCCCAACCAAATGCCAGCAGCACAGAGCCTACACGAAGCTCTGGAGCTGTGCCACACTCACCAGCACCAGATTTGGGAAGGGAAGCTGNCCCCACAACTGGTGAATGGCTCAGGAATGAGGCTGAGGGGGTTGTGATGTTTACTGACAATTCTGGCATTGGGTGTCGGGGGTGGTTCTAGTACTGTAATTGTATTAATTGGGTGTAATTCTATTAGTTGGGTATAACTGTGTGACTGGGTATAATTTTATTAATGGTATTGGGTATAATTCTGTTCATTGGCTTTAATTCTATTAATGGTATTGGGTGTAATTCTGTTAATTTGGTATCATTTTATTACTGAGTATTGGGTATAATTCTATTAATTTGGTATAATTCTATGACTGGTGTTGGGTATAGTTTTATTAAGTTTGTTTAATTCTATTACTGGTATTGGGTATAATTTTATTAAGTTTGTTTAATTCTATTACTGGTATTGGGTATAATTCCATGACTGGTGGAATTAATTGGGTGGTGGGTATAATTCTATTAATTGGGTATTGGGTATAATTCTGTGACTAGGTCTATTAATTTGGTATAATTCTATTTACTGGTATTGGATAGTTCTAATAATTTGGTTTAATTCTATTGCTGGTATTGGATATAATTTTATTACTGGGTATTAGGTACAATTCTATGACTGGGTATTAGGTGTAATTCTACTAATTGGGCATAATTCTATTAATTTGGTCTAATTCTATTAATTTGGTATATTCTATGACTGGGTATGAGGTGTAACTCTATTAATTGGGTGTAATTCTGCTAATGATTGCTGCCATATCATCTACCAGAGCTGATTTTTCAGGCAGGCTCCTCCATGAACCCGTGATTAATGGGACAGCAGCTGGAACCACACATCCGAGCAGCTTCTGTAGGATCTGCTCCCAGAGGTGACACCACTGGACACCTCAGACCCTCTGGAGAGCCACATAAAGCTCCACAGGGATCCAGGATAATTCCATTAGAATATTCCACAACGCCCTTGTGCTATTTAAAGAGGGATTTTACACATTCTATTAATACACCAGGTACTCCCGTAACACGGCGGAACTGCGCAGCCTGGGGTTGATTTTCTAAACCTTTCACAGCACAGAAAATTTTGTTTTCCTGCCCACCTATTGCCAGGGATCCCCTGGAAGTTGGTACCCACTTGTTCATCAGGTCAAAGCCCTGGTCAGAGAGGAGAGCCCCGAATCTCTTGCGCAGGTTGTTGTAGGGATACTCCGTGAAGGTCATTTTCTTCACTGCTGGCAGCTCGTTGTAACCAGGCCAGATTTTTTCACTGGGAGTACCCAGATCCTGCAAATTAAAATATCTCCTTAATAAATTCAGAGTGAAATCCTTTACTTATTCATTAGGGGTTGGGAAGCATCCAGAGAAAACAAATCGTGGTCTCGGCCCACTCAAAGTGCTGTAAAGCAGATTAAAGAACTTTTTATTAAGGTTGAATCTCTGTTAAAGAGCAACAAGCACTACTCTCATGTTCCTGTTTCTAAAACCAGTCAGAATCCAAAAAACATTTTAAAAATTACCTTAAAAACTTTGTTAATCTGGTCGATTTCTGACTTCCCTGGGAACAGCGGCTTCTGCGTCAGCAGCTCCCCAAAAATACACCCCACTGACCACATATCTATGGCTGTGGAATATTCCTGGAAAGCAGGGAAATAAAATTATACCTCAGAAAAATCAGGAGGATATTTTCACTGAGTTGTTTGGAGGGATGTTGTGATTTTGGGGGGGTTTATTTGGGTTTTTTTGAGCACAACACCCACAACCAGTCCCATACCCAAGGGCCAGGTCTCAACTGTATTTATTTAAAAGCTCTAATTACTGTGAATTGTGAGCAATACTCATGTACACAAATAGTTTAGGATGAAAGGTGAAAGTCTCCACGCTGATGCCTCTCTTTTCCACTCACAAACAAAGCAGCACAGCGGATAAATCAGTATTTTTTTTTCTGGCATGGTTCTTGTCACTGCAGCCCTGCAGAACCCTGATTTCCCCCAGATTTCAGTTATCAGCAGGGAACATTCCAGAACAGTGCCAGCACCTTGTTCTGCTCTCACATGTCACAAGTTTTAGATTATTTAAAAAGACATTAAAAATTCCAGCTGCCAAAGGAGACAGTTTGCCACGATCCATGAGGAACCCATCAGCACTGACCACATCAGCATTCCAAGGGACAAAATCCCTCTGTCACCCACCCACCCTGTGCCTGGGGAAGATGCAAGTTTTCTAAGTGTCATTAGGAAGAATAATACTGAATATTCAGGATTTTCCCTTCTGAATTAACTTAAAGACCCAAGCACGCTCAGACTTTGCTGATGATTTCTAAAACACAGTCAAGGCTGCAGTCACTGCTCCAGCAGCCAGAGGAACAAGGAGGAACTCACCTTTGCTCCAAGCAACAGCTCTGGAGCTCTGTACCACAGTGTCACAACCACAGGGGTGTAGGGCTTCAGGGGAGACCCATATTCCCTGGCTAATCCAAAATCTCCAACCTGAAAGGAAAATGAAAACATTCCCAGCACTGCTCATTCACCACCAGGGCCACGATGGCCATTGCACAGAACTGTGCTCAGCTCTGGGCACAGCTGTAACTCTGTAATTCTGCAGCACAGAATTTGTCCTGATTTCCTCAGGTTTTTTTCCTAATTCTTACTTTTAGAATGCCTGAATGACTGAGCAGCAGGTTGGAGGTTTTCAAGTCTCGGTGCAGGATCCAGTTGTCGTGGAGGTGTTTGACCCCTCGCAGTAACTGAATCATCAAAGTCTTCACTTCCCCTGGAACGACAGAAAAACCCCCAAATGCATTGAAGAAAATAAATCTACCTTTAATTTTAGTTTTGTTTGTTTGTAGAACGGGGAAGGGGGCAGGAAGGAGTGGCAGGTTAAAAGCACTGAGCCATAAAAATGTGCCATGCAACAGGAGCAGTCACACCCCCAGAGCTGCCAACAACACAAAATTCATTTGGGCGGCTGGAATGCATCCAAATCATGCTCAGAAATTATTGTCTCCCAGAGGAAACAGCTGAAATTAAAGCCCAGTGTCCTTTCCCAGTTCAGCACAGGGGAAACTCCCCCAGCGTCAGCTCTGAGCCCTCTGCTCCACCCCGAACTCACCAGCTGGATTCATCACCAGCTCCCACCACCAGGAGCAGCACTCCCAGCCCACAGCCAGCCTCGACTCGGGTCAGGTTTTCCAGAGCAAACAGAGAAAGCCTGGAATTTGCAGTTCCAAGAAACACAGGACACTCCCAAGCAGCACATGGCACTGCCCAAAGCCAGGTCTCTGCTGCCAGCAGGGCCACTGCCACTGGTGCTGGCCACTTTCCCAGCTCGGAGAAGTCCAGGGGGCCGTGGCAAACAGTACCTGGCAGAAAAGGCTGTTTCATTGTTTCCATCAGGCTCTTGAGGTCGTGTTCTACGTAGTTCATCACAATATAGATTTTATCCATGTTACTGCCCACTACGATCTCCTGCAAGGCAGAAACGGATGCTCAAAGCCCGCACGCTGCTCTGAAAAGCTCCCAAATCCATTTGAGAGATGTGCTGGCAAGAGGATGGAGGCTGCCATTGGTAAAAACATCAGAAAATGTGTTTTTCTATTAAAAAAATAAGTCATTTTTGCAAAACATCAGATTATGGAGACAGTGATGTCCATACAGCCTCACGAGCAGCACACAGCTGCTCACAGAAACAAGCTCTGCCAGGGGTGCTGCTATTTTATAAAGCATTTAAAAGCCAAGAGGAATATTTCAAGAACAAAAACACTTCTGAGATCAAGGACTGCAGCCTTACTCTGACAGTGACAATATTTAGGTGCTGTGCTTTCAGAATTGTGTTTATTTCTCTCAGGGAAGTAATGGGAAAGCCTTCCTTCTCCTTCTCCATCTTCAGTCGCTTCAGAGCCACAATTTCATCTGCAAAGGAAACACATTTCCCACCACACAGTTAATAAATGCACATTACCAGCACTGTCTCACTGATTAAATATTTAATTAGCTGTGCTGTTTTGCCTTGAAAGTCACCAGCTCGCTGGTAAAGAAATATTTTAAATAGATTTTGCTCATCACTGCAAAATGCAGAATGGTAATTTGCACACGATTATTGCAGCCCTAATTACCCTGGAGGGCACTGATACCCACCAGTCTTTTTGTCCTTTGCCCTGTACACCACACCATAGGTTCCTTCCTCAATCCTGTTCAAACACTGGAATTCCTCCACGCTGCGACATCCCTGAAAAAACACAGGGACAACATTTACTCCTCCAGCATCCGGGGGAAGGTTTCGGTTGGGTTTTTTTAAAAAAACATACAGGAAACTTCATCAGCTTCACAGGCAGAGTTAAAATTTACCAGAAGAATTTAACTATATGGCTGCACCGTATGATAAAGGGTTTATTTTTCAGAGCATTTCTAAAGGAATCCTGGACAGAGCCTGTATTTCAGCAGATTAACTAAATTATTCCATTCACTTCTGCACAGAATAATCTGAAATATCTGCTGCAAAAGCAAAGGCAGCAACTCAGCACCTTTCACAGTTACCTTTCCCATAATTAGCGAGTAAAAATCCGATTTTAATTCACATTTCTACACTTTGCTGTTGGCTACGTAAAGAACAACCAGTTCCTGTTTATGGTAACAGACCTCTTCTCTCACCAAGATCTACCTTCGGACAGCAATACCAAGATAACAGGGATCAATTCTATAATTACATTCTTATCTCTTATTTCAGAGGGTGCTCCCCTACCTGGAGGGCAGGAAGATACTTGGGAAGCTCCTGTTTCAGCTCAATGGGGGAGGAGGCTGGAGAGTCAGGAATATATTCCCCTTCTGTCATGGCATTGGAATGAGGGGATCCCTCCCCGACCTCCTCCTCCTCCACCTCGCTCCCCGCTGAATCGCGGTCAAACCTCGACTCTGTAACTTTAAAAGTCAGAATCAGTCGTGGAAAGAGGAGCTGCCTGGAATCATTAAGCTCGGCTTTAGGATCATGGAGAGGCCCCATTTCTCCTCTTGGCAGAGGGGACGCTCTCAAGAATTCAGTCGTGGACCTACAATTTCCAGTGTTAATGCAGCAGGTCAGAAAAAGAAATCTTTATACCAGAATGAAAGAGCAAACCGGCCCAGATCTCCACTCTGACTGCAAAGCTTTTGTGATGAGGGGACAGGACACAAGAACACAGAATGAAAAAGAAGGAAACATCAGCTCGTTAGACTGATTCCCTCTAAGCATAAAGCTTGGAGCAGATTTCAAGGAATTTCTGAGTTTGACATGAGAGTGGCATTTAAAGTATTTTAAATATTTGCGGAAATAGATTTATTCTGCTGCAAAAACTCAGCCAAACCCCTCTTTAAAGCAGTCAGTATTTGCACTGTACCAACTGGGATGTGGTTTCCATTCTCCCGTTCCTCCTCTTCGCTCATTTCCTCTTCGCTCACCTCCTCTGCAAAACAGAACCAGGTTTGGTTGGAAAAACTCCACATTTCTGCAGCTCCTTGGGAGGCAAATCCCTGCTGAAACCCTTTCCTATCTCAGCAGGCCTCCTGCCCTGTCAGTGACCAAGCACTTTTGTTTTGCTTGCACAGCGAATGCTTCCAACAGGGAACCCAATTCTTAACCAATTAACTGGGAATTGGGATGTGGGCAGGTAAATAAATTATGAATATTTGCTTATTAACTTTAACCAGCCATCAGAGCCTTTTGTGCTTTTTCTTTACTAATGCACGACACGAATGGCTGCACGCAGACTTGTTTTACTGAACCTTTTGTTATTACATTAATTCACTTGAAAAAAAAAGATGTGAAATTTGTCATTTTGAATTCTTCTCAGTTGCAAAGACATTTGGATTCCACCACCCCTCCCCAAAGAAATGCAAATTGTGCTTTGCTGAGTTTTTGATGCGTCACAGAACCACCTGAACTGCTGACCAGTTAGGGAGACAAAAATGGCTCTCAGGTTTCTGATCTGGCTGCTCAGATGAAGAATTGGTGTTACCTCTACACAAAAGGACAGAACATGACTTGTACTTGGGTTTTTCTTTTTAGTTATCTCGACCTGAGAGGTCTCAGCCTACCCTAGACTAAGAGAAAAGGAAAATGTTCAAATAAAACAACATGGGATGAGGGAAAAAGAACATCACAGAGCCCTGCAGGCCCTGCTCTGTCATCCTCACCTGCTGATTGCTCCGACACCTCCTCAGAATTGCTGCCCGTCTCCTCCTCCTCCTCCTCTTCCTCCCCCTCTTCCTCAGAGCCTTCACTGCTGGACTCTTCCTCCTCCTCTTCTGAGCCTGATCCAGATTCTGTCCAGGAATAATCAAACACAGAACTAAGCGGGCACACGCCGACAGTGCTTACTCAGCAGAGCAATTAATTACATCTGTACCATTAATTACATCTCCCAAATTGCATTTAATCACCTGAGGAAGACTCTGCTGAGCTGGTTTTTCTCTCACTGTCACTGACGTCTTGCAAGTCTGACAGAGGATCCCTCTCTTCTGGTTTCTCTTCTTTCACTGCTGAAACCATAAAAATTAAAAACACAGTGCTAATTGAGTACCATTTTCAAGCCTCTGAATTCCCAGGTAACTGCTTCACTTTCTGCTGGCATTAAATCAGTGCTGAACATTCAGTATTGGAAATTCAGAGCACTTAAAAAAAAATATATAATCATTTCACACTCTGCTCAATGACAAACAGCTTTTCTGAATTGCAGCGGTGAGGGATCAACAGCCAAAAATATGGAATATTGACCTGGGTTTTAAACGTGATGTGTTCCTAAGCTCTTCTAAGAGTAATTAAAACAGGGGGAAAAAGGGGAAAAAGGGAAAAAACGGAAAAAAGGACCATGGTGACAAGAATCACCAGGACAGGGTCCCTGCACACTGGTGACTGTCAGTGCTCACTGCTCCAGTGCAGACTCTGGTCACCATGGGAAATCACTGGTGATTTTAGGCAGGAGTTTCCCAGGATTTGCTGCCTGCCTCCACCTGGAATTCCAGCTGATTCCATCCCGCTTTGAGTGGCTACACTGCTTTTCACAGCAGCACACGTTAGCAAGGCAGACACAGAGCTTTCCTCCTTCAAATCAAGGCATCTTTATGTCACTGGTGCAAGTTCTCGACCCCCAGAACCTTCAGGCGGGACCATTTTCTGACTTGGAAAACAAAATTCCCCATCTAAACAGAACACTGCCTTAGGAATTTAATTTCTTCTACTAGATGACAATACCAGTGATGCTTACATTGATCCCTGTGAGGTCTTTTTAGGTAGTTGAGCTCCTAACACCAAATTCAACTGGAGCTGGAGTAACCAATCCCTTTCTACCCTGCAAGCGAATTCACCTGCAAGGTTTTAAAAATTCCGTCAGCTGCTTCTTTCACCAGTCACTCATTTGGAACCTTTTCCAATTCCTACTCCTACCCCTAAATCCATTCCATTTGTCACTTGTACAGCTCCTGCAAAACCAGCATTGCTTTAGAAAACAGCACAAATGTAGATTATCTGTGAAGATTCCAGAGTTAGGCCGCTGGGGCTGAGGTGGACGATACTTTTAACTGAGCACCTGGGATGTTTGTTTAAGACTAAAAATTAAACACTACCCCAGCCCAGCTCCTGCTGCCCCCAAAGACAGTGTAGAGTGGCAGATGCTACCTGGTTTCCTGCTCTCTCCTTGCTCAAGCTTGTCTCTCTGCTGGCGCAAAGGGCTGCGACTCCAGGGTCTCATTTTTACTTTGTCTCCATATTCTTCCCTCACTGTTCTATGGTGTGCAGAAACTAGGGAAAACAAAACCACAAGAAATTGTTACATCTGCCTAATTAGAGTTGTCCTGTCTGCCACAGCCAGCTGATGTGAATGCTTTTCATTTTTTTTTTTAAACAGGGTAACGGGGAAGAGCGGGAGAAGAACCTACTTAAATCTGGGAGAATGGAGGGCTTTGATTTGTCTCAAATAAAATATGGATTTGTACTGCTTAGAGAAAGCTGCTGCCACACTTAGAAGCAAGCTGCCCTGTGTGTTACACAGTGAACACCCTGATTCTAAAGCATTAATGCCAGAGAAAGAAGTGGAAAACATGTAAAAGAATAAAACCAGCTGAGATTTAGAAGGAGCTGACAGAACATTCAGAACAATCAAACCAATTAAATGAAAGGTTACACAGATTGAGCACTATCAGCATAAAGCCAAGCACAAAAAGGAGCTGTTTGGTATGAGCTGAGCAAGAAAGAAAAAAGCAAAAAATATGGTTTGTTCTGCTATGCTCGAATGACCTTTTGCAATCATCACAGGAATGGGCTCTGATTTGACCTCTGAAAGCTGGGACAGAGATTCTTTAATCAAAAATTATGTGAGCTTAGATTGCAAGTACCCAACACGCTGTGCCAAGAGCTCATGTGCAGAACTTAAACAGTTCTGGCACCACATCCTCCCACCTGACTCCCACCACAGCATTTTCCATGCCTGGAGTACTTACATGACCTCTCCCCCCTTTGCAATTTATCCCCCCCAAATCCTTAAAACATTGAATTCTGAGGTTTCAACCTCTACCAAATTGAGTAAAGACTCAGCCAAAGAGTTCAGAACCACTGGGATTGTGCTGGGTGCACACAGTGGCACCTCCAGAAATCCTGTTTTTATAGGAAATCTCCCTGACAGGGAGAGGCAAAGACTCACTGACAATCAATCTGCCAGGGTATTTTAGGCACAGAACATCATCACACTGTTTTATCTCCCCATGTAGAACTCAGATTTCCTTTTCCCTCCCAGTCTGAGGCCTCCCCACTTTAAATTTTTTAAAAATTCTGGCCACTTTCTATCCCTCCACCACTGTGTCAGCAGATAGGGAAGTGACAGAGAGTATGAAGAATATTTCTGCAGAGAGAGTCACCTTCTCTCCTGGCTTCCCTCTCCTTCCTCCTCTCCTCAGCTCTCCTTTCTCGTTCCTTTTGCTCCCGTTGTTCCTTCTGCTGCTCCCGGATTTTTCTTTCCCTTTCTCTCTCGAGTTGCTCCAGACGATCTCTGGAAAATAATTTTTGTTTGTTACCAATTCAGCTCGTGAAGAGAAGGCAAACTGGTTTGCAGCACCAAAGCACTAAACTCAACTTCCTTATCAACACCCCCAGCTGTGCATCAGTCAAAAACAGGTGGAGTTTTTCAGCTGATCCTTTAAAAAAAAACAAGTTTCAAAGACCCAGACCAGGAGTTCTCCACCCTATCAGCATTTAAGCAGAAATTAAGCCAGTTCGGTTAATTAATGCCTTGATACTTCGCAAATCTGCTTTGTACTCTTTTTTTTAGGTTGGGGAAAAAACCTCTAAGACCATCCAATCTTTTTTTTTATTACGGTGAACCACTGGCAGTGAATTCACCTGGAATGTCCACGGTAACGAAGCACTTGGAAACAATTAAAGTGAAGAACACATTCCCAGGAATACAGACAAGTTTTCACTGTGGATTTTTTTTTTTCCCTTTTTTTTGGTCATTTCAGAACAACAAACGCTCCGAGATAGATCAGAGGAGGCAGCTGCTCATCTCCCTCCCCAGGGGAGGGAGGGATGGATGTACCTCTCCCTCCTGGAATGCTCCCTTGCCATCTCTCTCCGTTTCTGTCTCTCCCATTCACGCCGGGCTTTATCCTGCTCTTCTCTATGTCTCTTCCTACGCTCATGCTCCCGTTCTTTCTCTTTCACTCTGGCATGTTTCCCTTAAACAAACAGAAATCAATTTCCAAGCGTTACTGGTCAAAATATTCAGCGCTCCCATTTTCACAAGGCAAAGCTTAGAGAGGGTGGAACTGGTGGGAATCTATTGCCACGATCTCTGTGGTTTTCCTAAAGGGAAAATCCTGTGCTGAAGGGGGGTTGGGAAGCCCAAAGTCTGTGAGATCTGGCACAAATACTTGTATTAAAGTAAGAAACGGTGGTTAGTGACAGGAAGACAATGGGAATGTCTCTGGAAAGGATAATTTTTCCCTTGGTAGGTCCAAAGATCAGAGCTCTTTCACTCAGTGAAGCCAGACAGAAGCTTATCAGGCTTCAGGGAGTAAAAGTGACCTCAGTGTCCCTGTCCCAAAGCAGTTTCTGTCCTCTCAGCCATGTTCATACCCCTGTAATTTCCATAAGGCACTAAACACGGCCAAAGAAATAACAAAAGTTTCAATTCCTCTGTCTGATCCACCTGCTATGTTTCCTTCAGGCTGAATTACTGTTATTTACTCCACACGGAGCTTCCCAAGGGGAAGCTCCCAGACACCAGAAGCTGCCAGGAGTGGCAAGAAGCACCTTCTGCCGAATGACTTCGGTGCCTGCGTTTCTCTTTCCTCTTCTCATCTTTCCTATGATGGGTTTTTTCTTTCCGGGACATTTGCTGGGGTGGTTTGATAGCCAAGGAATCATCTTCTTCTCCCCTGAAAGGCAGGACAGGAAAAAACTCAGGAGGTGACAGGTGCTGGCAAAGAGAGCAGGAGTTATTTCCCCTTTTTTGGAAAGATTCCCATTTCAGATTGAATTTCCATAATAACCCTAAACCAAAACTGGACCACAACACACTGTCAAATCCTAACCAGTGCTTCTAAAAGTCACCCTGGTGTGTTCTCTGAACAGGATTTGCCACTTCTGCACGCTAAAAAAAATGAGATTCTCCCCTTCAGATATTTGAAATCCCCTTCTGAGGACTTATAAAGGTTCATTTCAGGAACTCCTTCTCTCTTTATTTCCTCATTCTCACCTGTCTTCCATTGAGTCTTCCCTCCGGTAAGGCGAGTTCCTGATGGTTATTTCCATGCGATGGTCTCTCAGCTCCCCCTCTTCAAGAGAATCCCGCTTGGAATCCCTGTCATCTGACTGAGGGAACCACGAGAGAGGGGGAAAATTCCATTTATCTGTATGTCTCAAAATGAAAAACTTTAAATATTACTCAAGCCTTCCACTGCTGGCTCAAATTCCAGCCCCGACTGGTCACCCCTGTGAACGACACTGATTTATGAGAGCAGCAATTGGACTGCAATTAAGGCTGAAGTCCCTTAATTTGACATAATTAAACACTAAGGAGGATTGCAGTAACTGTTATGTGCTTTTTTCTGCAATCATTATTTTGTGCACAGCTGTACAAAACCAAACAGCAACGTAAAAGTGATTCCAAATCAATGATTTTAACCCATTCTTCTACAAAATCTTCAAAAGACTCCTTGAACCACAACTCCCAGCTAATTACGTTTAGTTATTTTTTCTGACCAGTAACTATTAACAAAACACAGTATATAACGCCAGACCAATGAAATCTTCACAAAGCATCATATTTTTGTTAAACCTCGGAATTAGACAAAGAAGAATTCAGCTGACAGGGCATGAGCCCTGTTCTCAGCAGAACATCAGGATACAGGCACTGCGCCCCACTAAAATGCAGTTTTCCATTAAAAAACCCACTGATTCCGTTAAAACGAATCCCAGAGGGCAGCTTACATTTTTCATACGTTTTATCTCTGCCTTCTCCTCTTGCTCCTTCCTTCGCTTCTTCTCCTGGAGAATTTCATCTAAAGTTTTCACTTTCCAAGAATCCTTTTCATCACCCATTTGAGTTAAAAAAAACCACCCTCTGAAAAAGAAGGAGACGTTCACAGACCCCACGGACAAATTCGGTTTACACCCATTTTTTTCAGTGCAAACACTTCATGTTCCGTTTTTGACTAAAGCCATGCTGGAACCAAAAAAGCTCGTTTTAAACCCAGAAGTTTTAAAGCCAAAGGAATAAATCTGCTGCAAACTCAGGGAGCTGCTGGAGGGCACAGGTTTGGAGTCACACGCTCGACACTGACACGAGAGCTCGGGGGAGTTCACAAAGCTTGGGGAAAAGGACACGAGGAACGCAGAATTTATGGGATATCTGGCAGAACTCCGGAGATCAGGAAGAAACTGATCCAGCCCATTCAGCCACTGTGCTGAAATCAGCTGTCACTGAGTGAAAGGTAAAGTCCAGCACGACCCCCGACCCACGAGAAGAGAAAGACTGAGCGTGGCACTAATTAGCGTGAGAAGCCAAAGAGTAATTAACCGACAGAAGGCAGGATATTAATTGACAAGACAACTATGTAACTTATAGCCAACGAGCACTGATTCCTCGGTTTTCTGGAATGTACAAACAGCAGAAAGTTGCTGGCTGGGAGGTTTGATCTGTGGCATACCCCGAGCGCCCAACTCGGAGATAACTCACGGCTGTCTCTCGTTCGCGTGTCATTCCCGGCCTGTCACACGGCGGAACGAAGCCGATTTCAGCGGCCAACACCGCCCGCCCCCCGCGCAGCCCCGGCCCTGCCTCGGCCCCCGGCGGCGGCGGGGTCAAACAGCCCCGCGGCCCTCACGGCGCGGTGCCACCCGCGGGCCCG
>VYZQ01028791.1:1491-12067 GCA_013400655.1 Mystacornis crossleyi
TGCAGGATTACTGCAGTGCATGGAGAGAACACAGCAACAAGGCCTAACGGGCTGCCTGCTACCCAGCTGTCTCTTTACATTTTTTGTGTGCTGCAGTGAGGCCTCATTGCTTTCAGCCATTCAGGAACTGCCCAGCTGTGCAAAAAACAAAGCACATTTAGCATGTTTGAGGCAAATTAATCTTGCAAATTTCATTCTGCCAAACAGAGCAAGAAGACAAGGCAACCAAGACCTAGCTAGGCTGCAGTTTTAATTATCTTCACAACCTGGAATTGTAACCGCTACTTCTGATCAAAGAATTATACTGAATGACTAATGAATGTGAGGAATGTGATTATTGTCCTATAACCTGGACTTTTCACAATGTTTCTGCCTATCTTAGAGGCTGTTCTTTATTTATGTGCTTGGGAAACTTGTAGGAACACCTTTGTGACAGCCATGAGGAATAAAGACTTCCATTCTATGTCTTCCTGAGGCTGAGGAGGTCCTCTCCCACACTTCATCTAGGAGGAAAATGCCACCTCTCCACAACCTTCTGTACAATCCACATTCCAGTTTGCATCATCACCTCCTCAGCATAGCTTGACACAGAACTCTTTGCCAGGGCTTGGATTCCTCAGCAAAAACCACTAAAGCATTCCAAAAACGTGAGCCAATAGAACACCTCATTCCTTGCTCTAACACATTCCCAGCATGAGCCCATGGAGAAGAGACAGGAATAAGCTGCCACTGCAAGACAACACTTAGATAGCCGGTCTTACAAACCACTTCCTTGCACACAGGACACCTCAGCATTACTAGGTGGCAATATTTCCTCTTACTGATCCCTGGTTCATGAGGTGGTTGAGCATATCCAGGAAGGCATCTTTTTTTTACAAAAAGGCTTCTTTTTCTTGCTAGCTCATGTTGCTGTCTATTGTATAACCTGCAAGCAGTCCCAAAGATTTATACATCAACATGAAATGTCAGATCTTTGGTTTTATGTCTTCATTAGAAAACTCTTTTATACCACTTCAGAAACTGTTTTGTCCTTACCTTCTCATTTTTTTCTCTGGAGGAAACTCTCTGCTCCCTGTTGGATAACTCTCTCTATGCAATTCATTTGGCCTGCTAGGCGAGCATGCTCCACAGACTACCCCTTGCAGGATAACACTCCTTTAGTATTTTGTCTAAAAGCTACATAACACCCCCATTTTACCTTGTTTTGTTTTTCTCTCCTGATCTAAAATTCCTCTAAGTGTTTTCTTAAAGTACACTTGATAAATTACTTGCACTAATCCAGTGATCCAATTGCTGACAGAGAATGAGGTGGTCTCCTGGCTAACTTACCAAACGCTGATCTTGCACATACACTACCATTTCTAACTGTGAGCCAAGATATCTGCTGACAGGTGGTAACTCCTACAGGATCTGCTCTTCTGCGACCTGCTGAGTTGTTTTCTTGGCTTATTCATTTATTCCCTAAAGAAGGAAATAGAATCACTCATAACTCTTGCCTGTTAAGACTGGCTTATGTGTTCTCTGTGACTTTGGCCAGGAACCATGTGGCTGGAGGATTTATATGAAGTGGAAAGGTTGTGATTCCAGCAAGAATTCCACATGACCTATCAGCTGTGATTTATTGGTCCCTACAATGACCTAAAAATACGTTGAATGGTTATATTCTTTCAGTCAGTGCTTGGCATTTGAAAGCAATGCTTTTTCAGGTGATGCAAGAATGCCTTCAGACCTGTGCAGTGCAGAAAAAGATTTTCAACAGTAATTATTCATTTCTGTAAGTTGTGCACTCTAAAGCTACCATGACAAGTCCTGGCAAAGTATTATCTGCCTGATATTTCTGCTCAAGTTTTTGGCTTTAACTGGCATTACTGCAGGTACATTGCTTAAAGTAATACACTCCTAGGGCACATCATCCATAAAATACATGGTACAGACTTTTTCAGCCTTCCCTCTCACCCTGGTCTCATTGTGTTTTGGAAATTTGGTGGTGGTCTCCTATGTTCTTGAACGGCTGGAAAGCATGTCAGATACCCCCCTCTCCCAAAAGTGTGCTGACCACTATGCTATTGATAGTTGACAGCTTTCTGCAAGGCCTCTCATCTTCAAAACACAACAAGAGAGAGAGAACTCAGAACAAACACAATCCTGCAGCAGTTACAGGCCCAGACCTTACTCAAATGCCCCACTCTGCAGTTTTCTATTAAACCTTCATGAAACAATACAGAATTCTGGGTAGAAGGACTAGAGTCCACATCTGCCTCTCCTTTCCCTTTAATAAACAGTGCTCTACCTGTCAGGCAGCACCTTTTCCTCCCTGTCATACAATGTTAATTCAGTGAAGGATATAGTAGAGGGCAAAGCAAACAAGCAGTAAAACACCCTGACAGCAATTATTTTTGGTAAATCATGTAAGTCTGGAGCTGCCACACAGCACGTCTCAGAAATACCCTCAGCCTGCTGCTTAACCAAGCATTCTTTTTCCCATGCCACTCCAGAGGCCATGCAGCAATCAGGAGTGCTTCTCCCTGTGCCAGTTACAGCAACCAACTGGCACTGCTGTGCTGCTGGGAAAATACTACTGGAGCAGCACGCCATAGTATTTATATCCCTTTCTCATCTCTGTTCTTCTATCCCCTAACAAACCACATTCCTAACCAATCACAACGTTACAGTCAGAAAAATAATTTTTTCATAATGCAGCATAAATCACAAAATCTAACTTTCTAATAAGAGTGTATTTACTTTCACTTTTTAATGCTCTTCTGTTAACAAATGTCTGGGCATAGACCGGTGATAGGGGCTATAACAGCATAAAGTCACCCCATGACAAGTACACACACACACACACAAAAGTGCTTATCAATTTCAGCTCTACTACAGCTGATAAATTCATGCAGTAGCNCTCCTCAAGCATAATTCACCACATTGTATTTTTAATTACAGCAGCTTCTGCAGTTATTTTTTATCTATGTTGCTCTCTCCAAGAAGCTTTTTACTGTAACAAATCTCTGAGCAGAACCAAAACAATCACTCTGTACTGTTAAAATAAAAATAAACAAAAACACACACACACACACAAAAGTGCTTATCAATTTCAGCTCTACTACAGCTGATAAATTCATGCAGTAGCACAAGTGCTCTATCTTCCAGCTTTTCAGTGCATAACACCGACTTTTCAAAAGATCAAAGCAATTAAAAAAGAAATGAGTGTATGAAACTAGCTTCAAAATTGTCTCCGTCCTCCTGCTGTTCCTGGTGGTTTTGATGGGACTTCCCCTGCTTTCCTCTTTTACATCTCTGTTCACAGAATGAAGAACTATGGCCACACAGAGGGTTTCCTTAAGAAAGGTTTCAACATAGTGCAGATAAGAGTTTTCCTTCTGTATAAATTGCATACAGGATCTTTTTAATCTCCACTGAGAACTACTTCTATATTAGATTACCAAAGAAGACATGCCCACTCTACCTGGACTCTTATTTGAATTTGATTTGTCTTGCAAGAGCAGTAAATTAAGTTACTGCACCTAGCAGAGCTGGACCTGATAGCACTCACTCTCATAAACAGTATTAGATATAGTCCTTCACAGAGATCTCTCTTCCTCTGCTAGCATGTGGAAGAGACTTTAAAATGTATTGGAACTGTTCCTTTTTGAATTAAGATCTGTAGATCATATTCAGCTTTCTACAGGTTGTCTGTGGCAAACCAGCTCATTAGTTTATGAGATGAGATTTTTGTGGACCTAGGAGTTACAAACAGAAGCACAGGTGGACCTTGGCAGATGGTTTTCCGGAGTTCACTCTCAGTTTCTTTAAGCGTTTTGAATATAGAAGTACATATATTAGATTTTACTTATCCCAACAGGCTTTTAAATGCCAGGAGAAATCTATTCTTGTGAAAAAGTAAGTTTCATGCAGGAAGTTTGGGATCTATCCAAAAGCTGATGAAATTGGTGGAAATTATTTTGACAAGCAGATCAGATTTTATGTAGGTATAGGAGCACACCACAAAGATATGCCAGCTCATCTTTTTGCCACACAGAGCTGCCGTCTCATTTGTTTTAAGGAAAGGACGAGATCAAATGTTTTCCTGTATTTTAAACATACCTGGACACACTGTGCCTTACTGGCTTCATAGACTCATTTTTCCAAAGTAGTCCAGGAACCAACCAGAGATCTTTTAACATGCTTGTAAAACAAAATTTCTCAGCTAACATACACTAAAATATTTGTCAATGTTCAGAACTCAGCCTTGTACATCAGAGTTATTTCCCATGCTTAAGTATTAATCAAGAGTTTAAAAAACAGTATAGTTCTATGTCTGCTTATTTAATTCTTTGTGCTTCATTAAAAATAGAGTTTAGGAGCAAAGCAAAATTCTCATAAAACAAACCTAGACACATTACATTAACACCGCAGCACGTAGAGACTCAATATGTCATATATACTCTTTCAGTTTTGTTATTTCCCCCCCCTAGAATTTCTTCTAAAGAATGTTTCATAAAGCCCTCAGGAAATGTTCAGTCTGGTTTGTGGTCAATTCATACATGATGGATTCATCACAACCAGAATTTTGGCATCATTTCACCAATTAACTCTCTGAAGTTGTATCAGTGTACACCACAGAAAAAATGTGCTTTCAGATCACAGATAATACTATACTAGATAACTGTGAAAAGAGGCAATTGGTGCTTGCTTTGGAGGAGGTTTTTTGCGTGTATTTGTTTTTCTGGTTTTTTGCTTTTGCTATTCTAGATGACAGTGACAAGAGGAAAAGATGCTTATAATGGCAAAGGTGGTTGAGTTGTCCTCACGCTCACAAAAGTGCAGTCACTCCCTGCAGTGCAGTGCCAACTTGCAGGCTCAGGGCTGCTGATCCTGGGTGGCACGCAACCACTGGGGTGAATTCCACTGAATATGGGCAGAAGTCATACATTTTGTGCTGCTCTGCAAGAGCTGTAGCCAGCGCAGTGCCCGAGTGCAGAGTGCAGTGCCTGAGTGCAGGTGTCCCCTGACAGTTCTGTCATGCCCTTGAGTGTGTTCCCCCCCTCTCCCCCCACGGCAGGATGAGCATCCCCTCCCAGAAGTGCACTACTACAGACTTTGTTCCACCGGCTGTGCTGGCTGCAGGAAAGGCAACACCAGTCTGTGCTCAGTAGGACACCGGACTAACATCATCAGTTTTAGGGAAATTAAAACATTAGAAATAAAAAAACTCACTACAAAATACCTTACACTAGGTTAAATTGCTTTTCTTGGATCTTGGACTCCTGACATACTTTTTGGAATAACATGTACTTCTTGCTATTAAGACTGAACTTCCTTTCTGTTACGATTGCCAATACAGCATTTATAGTTATTGAGAAAGTATCTGTTGATACAATCCATTATGGTAGATGGTCTGAAACACTGACTTTTACACTACGACAAATAAAAAATGAACGTACATCATTGTAAGAAAAATAATAACATATTTTGTAGTTCCAGAAACATGAATGGAGGTGATCTTTTATCTTTTCTGTTCTGAATATGTTATATAAGAGCATGGTTTACTTTTGATGAAGACCATAGCTACCACTGATGTTAATAGACATTGTAAAAAACCCAGTAAAAGAAGTGGTTCATAATTTAGATTTGGACTTTGAACTCCGCTGTTAAAGCTTACATAACAAAAGATACAAAGAACATAATGTTAGAAAAATGTTGAGTAGAAATGAAAGCATTTAAGATGTCCCCAGAGCTTTATTCTGGTTAATACTGCCATGCCCTGCTTTACAAATCATGTCTTATCTGTACTGCAAACTGTGAACAAGGGAGGGCTCAGCTTGGATCCCACTCACAGTCCACCCCAAGCAGGACAGAAGAAAAAAGGGTTGCATGTGGCCCACACAGCTGCCATTCAGAGGAAAGGACAAACACTCAAACGTGCTAATATGGAATTTAAATGACTTAACTCACTAAACTCTCCAGCTCTGCAAAGCATAGTATCAAAAATAAAGGAAATGTGAACAGCATCAGCAATGGAAAAATGAATCAGTGGCAAGATGGTTGTTTCCTTTTCAGCCCTCATATCAGTGCCTGATGATAAAAACTGCTAAAATGAACTTTCTTCATCTTGCAATCTTTGGAAGGAAGTAACAATGCTTGGTGTTCTGGATAACAACTAAGATACCAGAATATTTTAAATGAAATCGGAGTCTTCACTTAGAGACTTTTAGACTATCACAACAAATTTATATTTATTATATTTATGTTTCATTATATATAATATTTTTGTATTTGTATGCTTGTATAAATCTGGATTGTTAACTACAGCCCCCGCTAATAAAAAGCCAAATCTAAGAACTACCTGCTCTATCAAATTCCTATGTTCTACCTCCCTATTGCAGATGGTATTTCTCGCCTGGCCAGTGGCCGTGGGCCACCAGAGGGAGCCTGCACAGCTTCACAAAACCGCACAGGCACAGGGACAGTAACAAAAGGAAAACCGGCTGAGCTGTTCCTACAGATCCTGAAGAGGACAACTGAAGCCTTCTCAGGTTCCACTGAAACCTCTCCCATAGAACCCAGGCTTCATGGGGCACTATTTTGCTGCTTCAGTGTGGAAAAGATCGGAAGCTATTCAAAGTGAATGAAGACAGTGAAAAAAGTTGCAGTAATCACATAAAAAAGGAGACAGTAAACAGTTAACTGTTTCAGCTTCATATAAAATAAGTAAAACAGGAAAAGAACAATTTATTATATTAATTCCATCATGTTTTTGTTTCTGTTCTGTCTGTGTATGGCCTAATCTGCCTACACTGGAAGAGACTTCAGAAAAGGAATTCTCTCACTTTTTATAGGCACAGTATGGGTAGAAAGAATAAGAAACAAAGTGATGGACTCTCTGGACTTGTACTTCTCCAAATATTTGATATTGCTTCAAAAATGTCTTTATGAATGAAAAAAATACTTTTAATTATTCTAAAAATAAGAAAACTGAACACAGCTTAATAATGCATTTACAACTTTCACCATCTACTGATCAGTGGATGCTTTTTTTAAGAAGACTCATCCTTTGAATACCTTGTATTTACAATCATAGCATTCTAAATGCATTCAGTAATTTCTTTTCAAGCAGCCCTGTGAAATGCCAGGTTGATGTTTATGAAAGTGGTAAGATTTATGGAGTGTTCTTTCAGAACAAATTAGACATTTCCTGTGATGACTTTATTGGAAAAAGATCAAAGAAACATCTCTCTAATAGTATTGATGGTTTTTATGATGGCAACTGTGTGTTTTCCTGCAGAACACAGGAATGAAGAAACATCAAAAGGGAAGTGACGAAAGGAGGCAAGAAATGAAGGATGGAAGGGAAATGACAGCAAAAGGCCACTGACCAGAAACTACGTGCAGTGGTAGGAGAGGAAACAGAAAAGACAATAAATATGTGAGATGTCTGCATCTTGAACTCAACCTATTACACAACATCCACCACTGAAATTACCGCTGGCCTCTAACACCAGACAGGAGAGGCTTGTTGTCTTCTTGAATTGCAACTTGGCAGCCAATACAACCATTCTTACTGACCGTGACAGAGCAGTACAAATAGATGGCCATGGACTCCCCACCTGCATGCCAGAGGGAAACTAAGCTCATTAGAGGCCTGCATCTAGGCTATGATGTCTTCTCATTCCAGTAACTGATGGATGTATGGAAAAAATCTAAAGATAAATGTCTTGGGTCTGACAATTAGTGAGAACAAAAGAGCTATCCTACAGTCAAGTGTCTTCACTCACCTTTGACTCCAGCTACTCCTAGGCTGCCATAAAATGTGCTTGCTTCCTCTATTTTCGTAAGTCCTCAAATCCTTTATGTACCTTTCCCAATGTCATCCCACACCATAAATGCCTTGGGTAATTGGAAAAATTGCTACAGGCTGTAAAATGTTAAAAAGGTTTCTGCCCCTCTGAAGAAATAGCCACTATGATTGGGCCAGTTTTCAAATTAAAAGTTTCAGTCTGTTGGGAAACTATAATTTCAAGCATATTTCTTCCATTTCCCACCAGCTACAACATCAAAGATTGGACGAATGAGAGGTAAGAAGCTTCAATTTCAAAAAAGGTCCAATAATGTCTCATCTTAACCACAGGACATCCCTTGTGCCCTGACTAGAACAGCCTCAGTTTAATTGCTACTGCAACATTGCCAATTTATTGTGTTACTGGAAAATACTCATAGTATTCGATAATTTTTTCTTATGGGTCAACTATTGCAGTCCATAGAGTCCATGACAATCAATAGTTTTTACTTCTCAAAAAACTGAAGCTTTCGCAGGGTGCTGTTCTGACTTTACCTCTAAGTGCATCCAGGATTAGAAAAGAAAGCAATTACAAAGGCTCGAACAGATCTTGTGCACTTTAAATTTCTGTGATTCTTATGGACCAGGCACAAGCTGTGGGCTTCCTCTCTGCCTTTTTGCTTTTCTGATGATTTTCATTTATCATCGTTGGAGGTGGTGGTGCAGTACTGACATGTTTTACCCAAAGCAATCCAGGATTCGGAGCCTCCCAGGAGTGGCCAACACCACACAAAGGATTTCTTATACTTTTTCCATCTGACTCTCCCGTTGGACATTTCAAGTGGCCACATTACTAGAAAACTTCACAGAAAACAAGGAATTCTTCTCACTGAGCATTTTAGTTGTTGTATTGGCAGACATATTGTTCAGAGGGAAAGATTTGGCTCAGACAAGTCAGTGGTATCTTCAGTTCTTATTTTCCTAATCCGTAATAAAAGAACTTTGAAGGCAGTAAAGGAGGTATTTTAAGGGCATCAAACTATGTGAACACAAGCCCGTCTGTTTGAGATCCAACATCATGGCTCTTTTGCAGTGAGACATTCATATCTCTTCACCCAGATGATACTTCTTTGCACATTTAGTGTATTTTACAGGGTCCTTCTGTCCTCTCCCTTGCACTAAACACTGAAATGTTGTGTTACTGTGTCCCACATAACTTACAACGTAAGTGACGCTCTGTACCCACCTGCCTTGCTACAGCCATCAACCCATTTAAATAAAGAACATCAATTTTCAAACAGGAAAAAATGGCAATAGGTTAATTGAAAAACTTAACAGCTTGGAGCCTAAATTTAAAATTTTTGTTACCTGCAATGTTTAAATAATAAGATTATCTCCTACGACTTGCACTAGATTCACATTACAAATTGTACTCGTGACTCTGGACTCAGGTTGAAGTTTGGAACTCTGTAAGTTTGAGAGATAAACTTCAAGTTTAAACCCTTCACACCACTTGTGATGGAAGTATTTCAGTGTACTGCTATGTTCTGATATCAAATTGTATTTGCATGTATTTTTAATATTTATATAAGAATGTCCAACTGAGATGAAATATTTTGTTGATAGAAACACCTGCTGGGTCCTATTACAACATACTAATAATGGGACCTGTCTGCTGTACTTAAAGAAGAAAGGATTTTTCCCGACAGTTTAACTGAAAGGGAAAGGGGACAGAATACGGTCTTCACTGATTAAGAACATAACTCAGTGAAGGAGATGCATGTGCATGCTTCATAAAGGTACCACTTTTCCTTCCAAATATAAAGTAACAGCTTTGGATGTGGGAAGGAGTGCTGTGTCTATTCATTTAAAAATATGGCCCAATATTTATAGCATTCATATTTTTTCATTTTTAGATCTCTACTTAAACTTAATTGTCTACCATAGCCATAATTCTAACTGCCTAACCCAAAATTATTTTCCTCTTCAATTTTTAGAAGATAAACAGAAGAGGCACACAAAATTGTTATGTGTAACCAAAGATCCTGGGTGCATACATGTACAGCACATCTATGCAGCATCCACAGATATACATAAATCTATGTATATGGCGTTGACATTTTATGAGAGACAAAATAGATACATAAAACTATTTAGAAGGGGTCAATTGAAACATCAAAACACTTTTAATGTGTGGTGGCCAGTGAGCCCATGACACCAGAGATTGTAAGAATCCCCCGGAGAAAAGGTGCCCTAAGTGGAGAAATGCTCCCCAGGTAAAGGTGACTAAAAAGGCCTCTCCCACAATGCCCTGTTCTGTTATGGAAATGTACCCCGGTTCTGTTTCCTCTATTGGCCTGTTGGCCTCCCTCTCTACCTATATGGCCTATCCCTTTCTACCCTATATGGCCCTAATCCAGAGTGCTCTCCCCTCCCTGTTTCCCCATTCACCCTTGTTCCTTAGTCCCTCCCTCACTGGTTCCCTATTGGTTCCCATACCCTAGCCCCGTGTCGCGGTTTGACGCTGCTTTGAATGCCAAAAACACAAAATCTAATTCTGTGTAGAAGTGGAATACAGATTCATTGAGGAAAATGTAAAGAAATTTCGAGGCAAAACAAGGTTCACACTTAAACAGTTGTAACATAAGAGAAAAGTTTATTATTAACAGAATGGAAAAAGGATTGATAAGAAATTCAAGCAAACCTTTAAAAACACTTTTTCTTTCCTAATGTTCTTTTTCTTTATCATAAACCTTTCCCAAGTGCAAACAAAACAAGAACATGGTATTTTGGTCAGAG
>VYZQ01028791.1:12441-37697 GCA_013400655.1 Mystacornis crossleyi
CTGGCCCAGACCCGAGCCTGGGCCCAGGTCCTGGGGGCCCTCAGCCTCAACCACCCCTCGACCCTTGGGTCCAAAAGACAAAGAAGAAACTCCTACCCTGCCTCGGCTTTTTATATGCAAAACTGCAAAAGCAATTGGCTCAGAAACTTGTCAATCAGGCAGGTTTAACCCATTACACCCCACCTATGTACTGCCCCGTGCCCTCCGACCATTGGTCCCTGATGCTTTCCCCGCCCCTGTGTTTAACCCTCGACCCTCCATTGTTCTGTGTCTTTTGTCCCTAGGCGCCGTCACGCGTGCAGCTGAAATAAATCTCTGCCGTGGAATTCCACACAAGGACCCTTCCTGCCCCTTTGCCGGCGATCTGTCGAAGAAGCTATCCGGTGCATGTGTGTGTGTGTCTGTGTGAATGCAGGGGCTGCCGAGTCACTTTCTGCCAAGAGTCGGTTTCGGAAGGTCCTAGCACCCCACCGGAACAGCCCCTGGAAACCGACACTAATGTGCTTCAGTTTTGAGCCCTGATTTTATTTAATCAAAAATACAGGAGAAAAACGATCCCTTAGAAGGGTCTACAACACTTCCCAGGGGTTGTCCAAACATGAGTGGTTCAGATACAAAATAGGTAAGACGTGTGGTGTGACATGAGTTTAGATGGCAAGAAATGCACCAAATTATTCATGAACAGCATAGCAATTAAAGCATAACAAACAGCTGCCACTAAAACTATTATTCTACAAACACCATTTATCCTACACAATTGTTTCAAAACTGTTTTACAGAAGTGTACATAAATAAATATATGTATATGTATATACGCATGTGGATAAGCATTTTTTTATACATACATACATAAACATACATTTTTGTATTTCGACCTTTAATTTTTCATCATTCTGAATACATACATGTTGTCAGTGGACTTGGTTAACTACATAGGTTTCAAAAGTAGAGAAAAGAGAAAGTAGAGAAATAGAATGATCAATAGAGCAAAATTCCAGAAAGAACAGCTGTCTGGAATACAAATATGTAATTGTTTTTAGGTTTACTATTGCCTGGCTTTTTAAGCTAAATCTTTCATTTCTAGTTGCTTTAGTCAAACACCAGGAAACAGACATTGCACCATAGCTTCCACCTAAGCCATCTACCTCAACAATAATTACTATTCTTTTAAAACAGCACTGGCCACAACCACAGCCAAAACCCATATGACTAAATGGCTCCTCAGTATGCACCATAATTCTAATGATATAATCCTGACTTTGAGGATTTCAAATACACAATATTGCATATAGTCGCTGAGCATTGTTTCTCATCTTCCCTATTCTGCACAAGCATAATGGGTGAAAGAGCTCAGAGGAACCATTGTTATTTTTCTCTATCATAAATGTCAGCAACTAACTATTTTCACTGTGTAGCTTTTATTGCATTACTTGCTTCATGTCCAATAATCCCTACGAGCCATGATGCTGGAGTTTCACATCCCTGCGCCACTTTCACACAGCCCACACACCACTCAGCATCCTGCTGCCACAATAGTTATTTCCAAAAAGCCTGTTTCAAAACAGTACATTTAAAAGGCAAGACCCACAGAACTGCTGTGTGCTAACAGAAAGAACAGCACGATTTATTCTGGAGCAAGGGAACATGACAGGAAAGTCAGCATTGCCTGAGTCCTTTGATTTTGTATCTGCACATGAAGCATAAAACTCTGCATATGAGACTGAAAATAGCATAAATTGCTTATAGGATAGCTGGGTGAGAAATATGGCTCCACTACAAGATTATACATACATGTATGTACTCCTGCATGTAGGTACTGATACAAGAAGGTGCAATGTGTTACTGATAAGGGAGAAAAATAAATTTGTGTTGTCCCCTGGAGCACAGAAAAGCATCAAAGAAAGGTACTGTAAGTCTGTATTTGACTTTTGTACATCCAGTCCAGAATATTGCCCTGATAGTAGTTAGCATCAGAATTTTGAAATAGAAGTAACAGATACCATCCATTGTCTATATCTAAAGTCTTGCCCAAAGTTCAGTATCCCAGATTCAATCTCACTTCCAAAGTTTTTATTTCTAAGTAGTGTAACTTCAGATGTGTTTCCATCAGTTTTCAGATCTGCATAATTTTTGACCTTGATGCCACTCTAGCTAGAAGCTGCCTGAGAAGTATTTAATGGAAGTCACTTTGCTGACCTGTGACTCAGAGGGGTAGCTCTGAATCACTTTGCCTCTGAGGGTTACTCACAGGGTATGACAAGGACAGCTTCTGGCAACACAGGCTTCCCAGAATCCAGAAATAGAAGAAGCTCAGATGTTTCCTCTGCCCTACAGTGCCACATCCTTTTTCACTCTGACATAGCCCCTGCCCTCTTCCCTGAGCTGGTCATACACTTATGCCCTGGTGCACCACAACTTGCTCTGACCCTGCACGTGGCAAGGCATAGCCACACTCGGGGCAGGTCAACACTGGCAGCCACGACCTACCAGTTTCTCTAAAAGGCATCGGAAGGAGGCAGCAGTTAAGGAGTAAAGAAGGCAGAGGGGAGCAGAGTAGTGAGGGATGGAGACAACTATTGTGCTTCATCTTTAGAATCTTTGGAAATCCTGGGGGTTTTGCCTGGTTGGGGTCCTCCTGTTGTCAACCGCTGCAAAGCAGCCAAATGTGGGTACATCGTGCGGCAAAGTTAAAAGTCCATCCAAGCAGCATTACAGGGTGATCACATTATTCTGATGGTGCTGACTGCACGGGCAGCAGGCCATCAGCATAAACCTCAACAGACACTGCTGAATCAGCTCCTTCTCTGGGGAAAATGAAGCTAAGCAACCTATAAATCCCAGCAGCTACCCCAGTACAGTCCAACAGAATCACACAAATTTTCTCCCCCAACTCCTTCCTTCCATTTTCATTTAGTCAGCAATGGAATGCAGGGAAATTATTCATCAGAAAATAACTCATTCAAATATTAACATGAGGGATGTTTGGTAGCTGGGCTCCGATTCATAAACAAGCTGTCTGCATTTAAGGAAGGCTTTAACAAGGCAGCTACTTCCAAGCACAAGAGTATTTGATGGGGGGAAATTTTTTTGGATCATCAGCAGATGGCATCTATTTTACCTTCTTATCACTAAAAGAAAATATATGGTTGTTACTCTTACTGCCTGAGATGAGTAGTAATTAGACATCAATTTTTATTCTAACTTATCATGTATGCACATCGGGAAGTTGTCTTGCTGCGATAATTCCCCTGGATCTTTGGAAATCTTGCTTAGGGAAACTGTGACAAGATCTGGTCTGTAAGACAGTATAACACCTCAGATCTGTACAGGTTCTAAAGGTTGTCTGCTCCTCAGAGAATGATTTCTCTGTTCCCAGTGCGTAAGCTACAGGATGAATGACGCTCTGAGTCTAGTCTGGGTTTTCTACCTTATGGGGAAAGATGAGCACATGGCAGCACAAAGCAGCACATGGCACACAGACCCTGGGGGGAGGAGGTGTCACACGGCAGACCCCTACGGAGAGGAGCCTGCGGGAGGCTGACAGACGATGAACAGTGCATGATCATCCCACAGAAGGACATTTAGAAGGTGCATTGCTGATGTGACAACATGGAATAGGTCCTGCAGTTAGCATTACCATGTAAGGAAATACTGTGTCTTGGGGAAGTGTATAAAACCAGCTTGTTCCTTTGAATAAAACGATTCAGGTCGGAGATCCAGGAACCAGAACCGCACTCAGATTCAGTCTGAATTCCAGTCACTGACAGTATCTTGCATTTTTCTTCATTTGTCATACCTGCCTTTTGCATAGGATTCATAGCCCAGCTGTGCAACAGTCCCAGCATGAACAATTCTGTCAGTAAAAATGAAAAGCTACACGAACATGTATTACATTAGCAGTTAACAACTGATTCATAGAATGTAAACAAACACAAAACCATCTGTAGTTCTCCATGTAAAACTAGTTTTTAAAAAGTGCAGGATTGAGCAGACATATTCTGATTGCTATAAATGCGTGATTGTAGATTTATGCCAAATACCAGCTTTCATTCAATTTTGTCTTACACAACAAAGGCTATTTGTTCAAATTCAAGGCTATAGCACATCCTCAGATTACAAGAAACAAGCAATGGACATTCTCCATGTTTACTCTTCAATACAGGTCTACCATCACTAGCCAACATCTCAACTATCTATGATAGGCTGTTTCCACTTTAAAAGGAATTGCTGCTAACTATGGCTTGCTGTGATTATGTGCTTTGCTATGTATTTCTTTGATTGTATTTTAGAAGCTCAGCTATTAAGAATATCAGGGAATTTTGATCATCTTCATCAGTTGCCCTCTAAATCTGTAATTCAGAATTACTCTAACAGGCAAATACAACGCCCATCAAACAACATTAAAATCTATTGCAAAGAGACGGGATGGGAAGACAGTGTGAAGGACAGACAGACAGATTTCCTAGTGCATACTGTGCCATGTGGGAAATTACGTAATTTGGGTTAAGCACGATGCAAATATTTCTTCATATTTTTTGTATGTGTGCAAAGGAAAATAAAACATCAGCTTCATTCTTGTTCACGCCTCCTCTTCATAAAGCAGAACACCTGCTGTCCACTGTAATAGGAGAAGGTTCTGGCCATTTTGTGTACCAAAATGCTACCCATAAACAACAAAATGGCAGCATTTTATTGCATTCTGCCTGGGTTATATAGTCCCCAGCACTAAAATATGTTCTCCAGTGGCCTACATATCAGGGTGTAGATGAAGATCTTCAGTTTTTAATTAATAATACATAGTGCAGAATCTGAAAGGCTATCTATAATTTATGTATCAGTGTCTCAAAAGCAGTCATTCATACATTATATATTCAGACAGAAAATTATCTCGCTTTTATTTTCCAATAAAAAGTGTAAGATGTACCCTCCAAAATGGAACAGTGCTACCCAGAGCTTTACAGCTCTCAAAAATGCCAGGTTCCACTGGGTTCTCTTTGCTACAAGAGGCTAAAGGTGCAAAAGCATTACTCACTGAGCATCTCTCCCTCTCTTCTATTGGGCTTTTAAAAATGATCAGGCCACTTCTTGGATAAGTGCTAATTTACCCATAATAGATGGACAGATAATGTGAGAAAAATAAGTTTATCAAAATGGAAGGATATGATTTAACAGTAAGAGGTTTCCAAGCTGGACTTAGGAAAAACTGATTATGGTAATATACCACAAGAGTTCTATAAAATAGACGGTCAAAAAAGTAATTTTTAAAATACAAATATATGCAAAGCTATTGCATATAAAGCATGTTGAATATTAACAGTCATTCTCATCTTGCTGTCCTATTTTCCAAGCACCCACCTACTTACGGACACTTCAAAAAGGAAAAATTAAAAAACGCATACTGTATATGCCAAACGTGCAATCCTTAAAAGTTGTTTTCAATGCTATATTTTCTCCCTATCTCTACCAAGCTGCAGAACTAAAAAATTCTGTATTTTCTTCCTCTCTCTGTCAAGCCACAAAGCCTAAAATAGAGATAACAGGCTACATAGTGCAAAGAAAGTCAGTCTCTGTTACACTTCAGTCTTGGCACTTTTATGGGCAAAGCAATGTAGACAAGATGCCAGCAGGACCAAGTGAGCCCTCCCTCCTGCCTCAGGTACTGGAGAAGTCATTTCTGGGAGGCTGGAAGTTCCAGCAGTCTGACAGACCATCTGGACTCTTTCTTTCCAGGACAGAGGGAAATGACTCAGATTTACGATTGCTTTGCTGCAGCTCCACCAGAGTGGATGTGGCACCAACCAAAGTACAACTTGTATTTTTTTCAGACTTGCTCCTCTCCCATGTTCTACACTGCCCCCGCCAAAGTACTGAAAACCATCCCGCCTCAAGAGAGGTTCAGTCAAACTAAAATAAGAAGTATTTTGCAATACTCATAAAGGCAAGGAGATGAGAAACCAAATATTTGTGATGCATCTGGACGTATGATAATTTGTATGTAGTGAGACTGTGAGGGAGGAGATCAGAATTCACAAGAAAGCTTTCAGAAAAGTGAAAAAAAGAGTATAAATCCACACAGAAAGAAGGTATGAAATTGTAATTTTTAAAATGCGTATTTAAAGTTACCATCTGAACTTTATTACCTTAGAACAATATTATTTTGGAGAAAACAAAAGAAAACAAAACAAAACAAAACAAAAAACAAAACAAAACAAAAAAAAAGGAAACTGAAAGAGACCTTACTACAAGCAATCTAGAAGAGAAACATAAATCCTTGAGATTCATACACTTCACTTTCCTTTATGAATCATAGAATGGTTTGGGCTGAAAGAGACCTTAAAGATCTACTTGTTCTATGCCATAGGGATGGACACCTTCCACTAGACCAGACTATCCAAAGTCCCATCCAGCCAGGCCTGGGAAACCCCAACACCCAGTACGAACGTTTTGAAGATTAGAAGGAAAAAATTACAACTGGGCAGGAAGAATCCCTCTGTGACCCCAAATGTCGCCATCTCTAAGACAATGTAACCTGGAGAAGACATTGCTTCTTTCTTAGTGTAAGAACACGCCAGAAGGCACAGTCCATTTCCAGTCACTTGTGCCACATGAACTGCCAAAGCTCTTGATGGATTTAAGGTGGATACAGTGGCCTCCACTGGTATGGGAACATGCACATTTTTTCATTACTCCACAGCAACAGGCAGTGCAAGTCATTTTGGCAGCAGGAAGATGCAAAAAAAGCAGGTCTGAATGACTGCAGAACACCATTAAACATCCAGAACACACGATTTGGCCTGAAGATAGTACAGCTCAATTTTAAAATACCATTTTAGCTTATTTAGCCGCATGTAGTTTGGCTGCTGAGTTGTCCAGGAACTTAATGATTATTAATTACAATTTAATGGTGATGGATTGAGCAAGGAGGGCCCGCTGGTTTGAACAGTGCTGAGACCAGCTTGAACAAACTATCTCAAATCACAAACATCACAAGAAGTCCAGGAAAGGGACTTCCTGACTTAGGCAGACAGCAGCAGGGGTGTGCAGGCACTGAGATGGAAGTGACAGTCAGAAGTGTCAAGCAGAAGAAACCGAAGACCTGGTAGCAGTTCTTTCAGCAATAAAGCATCTTTTGCTGATCAGGCATGACAACACATACTCTAAAGATGTGTACGACTGACAGTCAATCAATTTGTATTACAAAAGACCCGTCCCACTTTTTCACAGTGAGGATTTCTCGCATTCGTCCCTAAGATGTGTGATCCTTTCTTTGGGTGGTGACGCCTCTCAAGGCTAACCCTTGAGGCTCAGCAAAGAGATTTGCCCACGGTCATTGTTATGGGTCAGTAACATCAATCTCTACTTGAGACGCTAGTTCTGATATTATTGATTTAATAAAAAGTGCACTATATTCGTTTTATTGTGCAGTAAATAATTCTGATTACAGCCTTTTGTTCTTTTGACCTTCTGTCCTTTTGCTTTTTACTATTTTGCAATTTTACCTTTATTTTCTTAATTTTTATCAAATCATTATCATTAACAATCTAAATAAAACACTCAGTTTATTCATATTGAATACCTGGCTTTCAATCCTTAATCCTGCCGGACAAAGCCATATAAAGGCTTAATTAAATCTATACAATCCTTCAGACAAAAACTTTGTCTGAAGCTCCCATTCAGTTCCCAGACACTGACACTGCTTAGCTGGCCATTTGTACAGGATGCACACGTGTGTACTCCAACAGTGCATAGAGGAGTGTGGAATCAACACTGCCAGCCAGATGTCCCAGCAAAATCTGAGCCACTGAGCAATCCTATTCAAAAGCTCCTAAACTCGGCGTTTATCCATAGGATTCAATGCCATGACTCTAGGAAAGACATCGACAGCATCACTAGCAAAGTGCTCTGCAGAGTCTGGACCAAGTGATTTTTGGGGATAGAAGATATCAGCTACACCCCAAATTTTTCTTCACAAGTTTTTCTGTTCTAACATTTAAAGAACCATTCCATGTGTGTTTGTTAGCATCATTTCTCCTCTCAAATCCTTCCTCAGTTTCGGGTTTCCTTACAAGCAAGTCCAATCTTTTACATCTGGCTGGGTAATTTGTGTTTCCTGTTTGAATTGTGTTGCTCCTTTCTTCAGTTTCTTTAAGGAATGGCTTCAGTTTCTTCAGATTTTTTAACTCAGGAGAAGGAAAAAAGAAGCTGAGAAAATGAGAATCTACTTTATCACATTTATCAGCCATTCTAAAAAAATATCTTTAAAAAAGCCTTGTGAAACCTCAGGCTCTCTAGCTCAGGCAAATAGGAAAAAGAACTGTATCTTAGCAAGTAGTTAACTGCAGGCAAATGCCAACGCAATATATGCTGAAATTGCTTCTGCAATAGGAACTGTTGGATTTTCTCATTAATTGAAAAGCATAATATTGGCAAATTAGACTGTAATTTCAGCAAAAATCTCTTCGGTCACATGGTCTATTTTGTCTGTTCTGCCAGGACTGAGCTGTTCATTTTGAAGTGTTTTCTACAACCTGTTTTTGAGTAACTCCAATTAAAAAGTGAGTAAGATCATTTCAGTGAAAGGTTCTTTATCATTCATTTGCTGCCTGACAAGTTGTCTTTGAAAACTACCACAAAGTACTTAAATTTTATGCTATTAGAAAATATGCCTTAATAGACATGTTATTTTTTCCCCATACTGCTTCAATTGTATCTGAATTGAAGAATAATGATTATAATCTGGACTAAAGGAATTCTATGGCCAATAGGTAGAAGTATGAGCATTACTGAACTAACAGGCAGAGGCTGTAAATCAACACTGTTTTAACAAACCATTACATTACAATAATTACACTTTGAAAAATAACAAATAGTTCTCCACAAATAAAATGTCAGGACTGCATAATGTTATATCACTACTGGGAAGAAAAATAGGTCACCTTAGTCTCTCAGGCACAGATGATCAATAAGAGGCGAGTGCTGAGTATTGGTGGGGAACTATACATCACCTTTGCTCTGGTTTCATTATTGGATATTTCTCTTTGCATTCCCAAACATCAAAGTCAATACCTCATTGGTTTTAGATCTCCACATGTTGCTGCCATCCCATTAAGTCGTCCTAAATTAGTCCTTTGCTGTTTGTCACTTGCTATTTTTCAGGAATGCAATTCAAGCATTGCCTTCCTCTATCTTCCAGACCATTCTTAACAACCAATTTTAGAGATGACACAAGCACTACTCCTGTGTGGTTCAAGCAGTCACTACTTTGCTAGAAATACTGCCAAACCTTTTACTAACTTGAAAAAAAAAAATTACAGCGTGAGAAAAGAAGGAGAAAGAGTGATGCATAGGAAGGTATGTCCATGGACCTTGAGGAGAGTGAAGAGGGAATAAACCCGACTTGCACCAGCCAAGAATACAGCCTGAAGACAGTGAGTAATCCATGCCTAACAGATCCAGCATGTATGCAACCAGTGATGCTTCCAGAGGAGTGGAGAAACACTATGGGGGGTCTGAACTGACCTCAAGAAATATTTATTGTCTTCCTGGTCATTCCTTTGTGGGTTGCATATGGCATGACAAACCAGCAGTTCATTTACGACCAAGCTCTATTTATAATCCATAAACCACTCTGTTGTCTCCTTAATCAATTCAAGCTACATTTTTCTAACATCCTGCTGTGTACTGCATCAAGTTATTTATTAGTGGTGTAGTTCTTCAATACACATTTTCAAGTAGAGGTATAAAACAACCCTGATGGCAGACATTAAAAATTCATATTTACCAACAATGACTATAACACATACAAGACACACCAGGTATTACCTTTCTAAGTCTGTAAGAGCATCTTGCTATATAGCATTACACTGGAGCATTGACTTTCTCATGCAGTAAACAGCACTTGAACTGGTTTCTAACCACACCATGATTAATTCAGTTTATTACCACTGAAGGCTTAAATGTGGCAACCCCAATACATAGATTTTTGTTAAGCAAAATCTTGAGGATTAATGTGACCTGTGCATGCATTCCAAAGCTTAAATCACAGTAATAGGTAATTGGATGTGAAATTGTATTCCATAGGTGGGGGAGTGGGGAGGGAAGAATTTATTTCTGCTCTCTGTTGTACCTGTAAAAAACTTTTTTAAAAACCCACCCATGTGTAATGTATCTGAAGTTTTCTCAAAACTATATAACATTGTTGTGACCACCGAAGATGCTATGGGAGGAAAATGTTGGGGTTTTTTTAATATATATAAGAATGAAATTAAAGAATGACACAGATCATTTTCTTGACATACTGCCAGTGCTTTTATGTTCCAGGCCACATATTTTATATTCTCTTATGCTTCATCTGTGTCATTAACCAATTTAATTATAATGGTACTAAAGAAAGAAGCTATTGGATTTGTCTCTCTTGACCAATTTTTTCCTTAACTGAGAGTGTTACTCTGTACAGCAACATTTTCTCTTGGACTCATGTTCTGTTCAAGATCTGCTTTATTTTTATTTTAGTGGATGTGAACTTAAATAACAAAATGAAGGTTTTGTTAAGCACAATTTTTTTGCCTTGTCAAGCACAATTTTCTTGCTTTCTTGAAAGCTATCATACAAACTGAGTAATACTTTTATTCTTTTATACATCTTCATAAAATTTAACCAATATTTAGAAATATATCACGTACTCAGTTTCTCCTTTTTTCCACTAGACAAGAAGAGCGGACAATCAGCTAACTTCATATTAATTCTTGCAGTACCATTGAACATCGAAATGCAGTATCTGTGTGCACGGGCAGAAAAACTAACATGACTACACAGCCTGAATCTGAAATACATGCAAACCCCTGCTAAAATACAAAACCTAACAATATCATCTGACATGCGACATTTCCAACTGATTATGTTAGCAATTATAGCAATATTACCTGTATTGTAGCATACTCTTAGCAATACTGTCAGTGGATTTTACAATGAAACCTGCAAGTAAAATTAAGTTATTAATGAACAGTGAATAAAGCTTTCAAAACCATTTCAAGCTCTTTAACTGACAAAAGGCTTTTCAAACCGTAGCAGACCTGTGGAAAACAAATATGTAATATGTGTAGGAAATTATACTGGCAATGTATTGAAAGTTAATTATATCCAAAGGAGAAGCCACTATTCCAACAATAGCAGTATGTTCACAAAGGGAAAAACAAAAGCAGTATTAGAAAGAAATTAGTTTTGACAAGACCAGTGAGAATCCAAAGCTAAAAAAGCCTTACAGAAGTATATAATTATCCCCAAATTAGAGTTCTGAATCTAGGATGTTTGGAAGCAAGCTTATACTTCAAGTAAATTTATTAAAATTGAAGCTTGAAATTCATACCGAGGACAGCTAGACAACTTAAACTCAACACTGACGTCATTCCCAAGACATGTTTTTCATGACTTAACATGGATTTTTTGCTTGTTTTCCCTCTAATACAGCACTGCTTCATGACACGCCGAGGTTGCTTAATAATTTAAGTAGTTTTTCCTTGCCTAGAACAGTGAGTGTTCTTACACCTCCAGCATGAATTATAAATTCCTTGGCTTTATGATATATATAAAGTACAATCATTACGAGGTTGAAGAACTGTGGACACCTAATTCTTCTTCTGGGCTTGTAGCGAAGACCTCAACCTGACAGACGCCACAGAAAACTTAATTTGTAAGTAGGAGTCTGCTGCCACTGACAGTAATATCTAGTCATATGCAGACATTACACCACACCATAGAAAATCTTCATGACGGGGCTGGTATAAGAAGTGTAAATTGATGGCAATAACCCTGAAGTTAGAGAATTGAGCTGTTCTGCTCTTAGAAATAATTCTGCTGGCTGTAACCCTCAATATACCTAACACTGTCTTAAGTTGCAAATAGTCAGAGATCAGAACCATGCTCACCATTCCCCTTGTTGTTCTCATTGTTGGCCTGGGTATCACTGTCACAAAAGCTGCGATGGCAGCGCTGTAGCTCAGGAAAAACCTATGTTCAAGAGTAAACTAGTTGAGCTCAGTAGCAAAGGCTCAGTTGGGTCCAGCTAAAAGCACAGACCCAGCAGACTCAGCCTCACCATCTGCAGGCAGAGGTGAAAGTGCAGCCACCGTAACAAACGACAAACGACTTGCACCACAACAAGCAGTCCTTTAAGACCGCCACAATCCTCACCAAGTCTTATCCTCCCTTAAATTGGGATCTAACAACACAACTCCTGCACTACCTTCCATCTCCATCTTCTCAGCAACCTGCCCTCGATGGTCTCCTTCCAGCCTTACAGGGATCACCCGACACGTAGCACCATGGCCACCAGAGAAGAGCACAGGTTTCGCCCTGGCCACTGCAAGCCTCCGCACGTGCCGTGCACACACCTCAGCAAGGCCTCCATGTGGAGCAGGGCCTCTTGCTTTTGGATTCTGCTGAAGGCTTTTCTCACTTTGACTGCTAGAAGCCTGACTGTTGTTTGGTTTAAAATTTGAGTAGAGCAAATCATGTTCTTCCTTTTAGGGCTCATTTCCACAGTGCTGGCTCCCAAAATGTGAATAATTGGGCTGTCACAATCCATTTTGTCCCTCATGCTGACACCGAGGGCAAACCCCAAATTTTGTTTTGTTTTTACAGGAATGAGAGTTCCAAGTTCCATTTTAGTTATTTTTATATTTAAATACATTTATATTTAATCATTGTTTTTCTTTTTATGAATTCCTATTTCCACAGTGAAGATCCTTGCAGTTCAGAACTCTAAATCATCCCAACCACGTCCAACCACACTACCTAACCCATCTTTTAGGAAGCAGCAATTATTATTGCCAGGGAAAAATAGTCAGATGCGATGTTTCTAAATATTTTATCTTTGACATATTGCATCCTCCATTATAAGATATCTCATTCGTGTTCATCCTGCTCACAGTTCAAGACTACTGACAGTGTAGTGCTGCATCCCTTGCGCCCAAAAATACAGTACTGGAATGAAGCCTTGTGCAGATACCCATCACTTAAATGAATAAAATCTGAAAGTAAAAAATGAGCAGCAAGGAACAACAGGAGGTATTCCAGGCTCTCTTCCTAATGCACATGTACCCTGACATGATTGGATCTATCCCAGATTTTCCCAGTGTCTGTGTAGCTAGATGTTTCGTCTGTGTGATAGACTAGACCAAGTCAGAAGTTCAGCAAAACCACCCACACATTAGCAGAAGTGACTGAAAACCCCCCCTTGAAACATAAGAAATAATAATAAAAAAAAGTATATACCTGTGTAATGATAGAAACAGGAACATGTCAGAGGGTTCAGTTTTCCAAGTAATTCAGCTGGACACAGTCCCTGCAGTGTGCAAAGTCTTTACAGAAGTAGTTCCCTCACTGAAGTCCAGCCTCCTGCAATCTGTGGTTTGTGGTTGATTGCAAACTGTGAAGGTTTTGTCACACTAAGCCATCTATAAAGACTGCCTCTGCATGAATTTCCCTTCCTCTAATACTGCTTGAATTCATTCTGCAGCCTTTCCTTCAGTTCAGGCAGTCTCTTTATTTTGGACACCCACATTCCTGAAACTGGTACTTAGCAAATTCACATTTGAGATCTTTAAAACCTTTAATAAGTTTCACTAAAATCAGCCCCAAAGCATTAAAGTTCCGGTACGGAAGGTGAACACAGGAGTTTGGGTGGGCAAGAAGCACACATCTACGCACAAAGTAGTTTGAAAAGGTTTGCTTCCTTTGAAAACTTATTTCAAAAGGTACTTTCAGTATTTCTCTAATCCTGTTTTGTAGGGAAACTCTGGCTCCTTGTGGTGGGTCTGGCCTTTATTTTGAACTTCGAAGATGCCACCTTGATTGATGTCTCCTGTCTAAATTTGATGGCCAGTGCAGCAGTAAGCTGAAGCATTTGCAGTGTCCCTCATGGGCTGCTCGTTTTGATTTTTTTTTTTTTTTAGTTTTTGTTTTACTCTGTGCCACTTCAAAAATTAAATACATGTCATAATATTGTGGAGGCGCTAATCATGCCACACCAGAACACCTGATCGCTGGGGGATACCTCCCAGGTGCCTTTCAGCTCTGAGGGGCTTTTCTCCACAGGGTAAGCTGGGTACACTTGCACCAAACCCCAAAGGTCTTGCTCAGCTGGAAAGGCTCGACTCCCTCCTCGTTTCCTCCCCACACCCAGACAACTCCGGCGGCAGGGGCCTCTCACCGTGGGTGACGGGGCGAGGCCGGGCTGGATGTGGGTGTCTTCAGGGGAGGATATGGGTGGGGCCCAGGGGCTGCGGAGCCCCGCGGCCGCAGCAGCCGGGGAGGGCCCCGCGCTTCCGTCCCGGCGGCGGCGGTGGCGGCGGCGGCCGGGACAGCGCCCTCGGGCCGCGACTTCGGTGACCTCGAGGGCCGGGACAGCGCCCTCGGGCCGGGACTTCGGTGACCTCGAGGGCCGGGACAGCGCCCTCGGGCCGGGACTTCGGTGACTTCGGGGACCGGGACAGCGCCCTCGGGCCGCGACTTCGGTGACCTCGGGGGCCGGGACAGCGCGGGCGGCGGAGCCATGAGCCCGGCAGGTCTGTGCGGGGCGGGTTGCGAGGGCGGGGGGGCTCCCACAGGGTGTTGTGTCCCGGTGTGGTGTCGGGGAGTGGAGACCCTGCCCTTGAAAGAAGCCCCCAAGTGCAAGCGGTGTCTAATGCATCGCTTACGGTCTGGCAGTACCAGCGTAAATTTGCTGAAGAGGCGGAGATGTAGCATCAAAAAGTTAGGAAATTGAAGAAGAAAAGTTGTACGAGCAATGTTAATTCGGTCCTACATGTGTATCCACTTTGGGATAGTCTTAATCGGTTAATCACGTGTTGTGTTACTAATTAAAATTTGATCATCCTCTTGCAGTCTCTCAGCTTTCCATATGGGATCCAGCTTGTAGTGTACAGCAAAACTGTGCTAGACTTTGCACAGGAATATTAATTCCTTGTTTATGCTTTTATTGGTGTTTATTGCAATAACTGTGTGCCTCAAAACTGTTAGTGTGTATTTTGTTACTTCCTTGGTAGTGCTGGAACACATTGTCCCATTGACTGGTGGAAGAATTTGATGAAAAGTTAAAATTACCTACGAAGGCCTTCTGTAAATCAGAGGCAGTCCTTAATCTGAACCAGAAACCTGTGACTCCATGTCCCTGTGCGCGTTCTTCCCAGTCACGTTCCCTTATTACTCACAGAAATACTGTCTATTTACTGCTCCCATTTTGTTCGTGTGTCTTTGCAAGGCTCAGCAACACTTAAATCAAGTCAGTGACTGCCAAGCTGGGCACTCAGTAAAAAGGAAATGAAAGACATGTAGCTAGATACCAGAGGTTTGACTTACTTGCTTGTGGGGAGCTCAGCTCTATTTTTGTGATTCTTTTATTTGGTGGCACAATATTTTATCCTCATTTTCTGAATGAGGAATCAAGAAAGAAGTCTGAGGGCCTGAGTCTGCAGAGGTGACTCCATGCTTTGTTTTTCTGTTCTGATTCATCCTTTTAAATGACTACTTCGGATGTCAAGACAGGTTTTTTACCAAGTACTTTATATTTTGCATGATTTTATAACATCAGAGTAACCACATTAGTTATTAATTATCAAGTGCAGCTTTGTAATGAGATTAGCATTGCAAGCCATCTTTACCTACTGCTTTCATTAAACAGACAACAAACACCAGGAAAGGCAAAATGACTTTTCCAGCTGTTTCGTAATAAGTTAGTTGTAGATAAAATATCAAAACTCAGTACTGTTTTGCTTTCTACCTAGGGCCGGTGGTGAAATGGGAATGGTTATTTTACTTACTATTTTCTATCTAGACCAAACCTCCTGTATTTCAGGCTTCTTTAAAGAAAAAAGTTGCATGTATGAGCAAAACTACATTTAATATAGTTTCTAAATATGCCTGTGCTATCCCAGTTATTAGGCAAACTGATATTTGTAGATGGGAACAGTCGGCAGGGCAGGATTCTGATAATCACAGAAGTATGCTCAGTGATCATTCTGTATCAATGACAGGATACAACTGTGCATGAGCTGGGGGCATATAGTTTACAGCCTGGATCTTGGTGAATAAAGGCAGTCAAATCCTGAGTGTGCGTGTGAAATAGCTGGAGTAATTGCTGAGTAAATATGTAAGAACACCAAAGAGGGATGGCTGCTTTCCCAGCTGCTCGCAGCCAGTTCCACACATTGGCAGGGGAACAAGTAACAGTAGGCTCAGCCAGCAGAGGATGTGCTGGCCTCCTACTCAGGAGTCATTTGCCTCTGTCATTTTTTCATGCATTGCTCTGCCTAAGCCTCATCCACCTGCGACCTCCACGCACAGACCTCTCTTCTGCAGGTTTGCCACAACATCAAAGGTTTCTTCCCACAGTATGTAGAGGTCTGTTTTCTCCTGATGGAACAGTATCTGTGAGGTACTGAGGTTGCTTTAGGTGGATTGCCCAAGGCGAGTCTAGCTCAAATCTGAAACCTGTTTGGGATGCTTGGTGGGAGAGACAGGCTTGTTACTTGTCAGTACTTTGTAGAAGACCCTAACCTCGATGAACTTCTTTATATAAATTCCATTAAAGATGCTTAAGCTAGTAGAGATAAAACATCTGTAATGCATGATCTTTGATGACATCTGCCTTCACTTGGGACAGGAGGCACTGACAGGATAACTTCACTGCTGTGCCGCGTTGGGGCTATCACTCATCTCCACACTCGGGAATGTAATTATCTTCATTGAGATCTTTCACTGTGTGTCCTTTATTTACATAGTGTACACTTCTGTGTCTCCAAGTGTTTCTGGGTCAGTGTTTATGTAAGAGATGTTCTGGGAGGGAATCTAGACAGTGAACAGACGCAAGTAATACTTGATTCTTGTTTTTCTCACTAATTAGGGAGTGCTTGAATTTTTAGTAGTCAATAATTTTTCAGCTTCCTTCAGTTGCAGGGAAAAAAGATCTCAGAAAATTATTTGATTCAAAGTGCAAGAGGTCTAGTGGTGGAGTTTTGAAGCAGATTCAGTAATAAAATCATAATACAAATCTTAATATTCATATTCAATATTAATTATTAAGTAATAGCCACATTATTAATAATGTATTCGTAATTTGAGTATCAAAGAAGCCAGAACTGAAGTACCTCAAAGCTATCATTTGTCTTCGGAAGTGTTGGGATGCTCATTCAGATTCAAAAGTTGATTCTAACAAGCTGTGTTCCTTATGCTAATCCTCTCCCATCTCCCCTCTGTTGCAAGCAGCAGTTACTGAAGTTTGAATTGAAGCAATTGACCACCCGCATTTAAAAAATTGTATCACTGATATCCCGATGTCATGATAAAGGTGAAAGAAAGCAGCGATCTCAGTTTCTTAAAAGAAGAACATTTGTGTCCAATGGGACTCAAACCCCACAGCGTGACTCTTTCCCTGTCTATATATCTCTTGAAATTGGTCTTTGAGCATTTGATTAGCTTATATAGTCTTTTATTTGCTTGTAGGTAATAAAGAATGTTTTTATCTCCTCTAACAAGCTTAAGCACCCCAATGCAAACAGCAGCAATAGCTTGTGATATAATTATATCCCCATGAGAAGTCCAGTGATTTCTGGCTATTGTTAAAAAAATAAAGCTGTCCTGACCTTTTGTATAAATCAAAATCAGACTACTGCAATGTGAACTGATTAAAAAACCCCAAACCTTAGGTTTTATTAAATGTAAACAAAAGTAATAAGTTCAGAATGGTATTTAAAATATTTTTTGAAACGACTGTGAAGATAGGAAGGGAGTCACAAATACCAAGATTTAAATTTTAAACAGAGATCTGTTTCATGTAATGCTATTGATGTTCATTTAGTGTTTATTGGCTCCTGCATTGTAAGAAAGCAAGGCTTTGTAGTAAGCCACAGTGTATAATTTATGCTATCACAGAGCTGACAGTTTAAGCAAATTGGTCTTACCAGCCCCATCATTTCTTTGTTTTTCAGTATTTCTGTGAGTTTTTGTGTGCAGTTAGGTAAGAAGAGTCTTACACATTTGACATTGAGTGATTAGAAAAAGAGGGGAAACTGAGTTTGGGAAGCACACATTTGCATTCAGATCACATGCTTAACAGCTGGAAAGGACTCGAAACTCTACACAGGTGATTATAAATAGCTGCAGTCTGTGGCTAAGGTTCACTGCTTGTTGGGTGGCAAGCAGTCATTTTTGTATGACTCCTTGCCAACTAATGAGTCTTCTTTATTGCCACTACATACTAGTAAAAACAAATTTACAAAAGTCAGTACAGTTCCTCTTAGTAGTATCTTGAAATCACTTCTGTGCTAAATGAGAACTCTCAACATATCTCTAGGAACTGCAGCTACTGCCTGAGTATAGCCTATTTGGAATATCAGTATTCAGTGATACTCAGTTACTACTTTCATCAGAAAGCAGTGTTTTACTAGTATGCCATCTGGGCATTGATTCAGAGCATTCAAGCTCTGAAGTACACAGTAATATATATATAGTGATTAGAAAAGGAAAGCAAACCACCCTCTCCCTTGTTTTTAAATGGGAACAAAACTAATTTCAAAGCCTATTCAACTTTTTTTTTTGCAATCTTTCTGAGCACCTGCGCAGAATTTGGACGCAGTGGTGGTTTGCAATGTGCAGTGTAGGGCTTCGTTTTCCTGTCCAGAGAAGTTCTTATAGGATGAGAAAGGAGATGGTTTTACAAGCATATGTTCCATGTTCCCCATGGTCAGTGCAGGAGTGGGTTCCTCAAAACATGCTGAGAGTACTGGGTTTTCATTGGAAATGCTCTCTAGCATATCCAGCTGTCTTATGTACTACCCCATGGATTTTTAATTCTACAGTTGAGATTTCTGTTTGTATCAAGTCCAGATTCATTGTGCAATATTTCATTGTTATTATTGATGTATGCAACAGTAAAATCTGGAAATCAAAAAGAAAAGCAAGCCAAAGAAACCATTTGAAAAATTGGTAAAATTTATTGGTGATCTGTTGTAATTTTAAATATTTCCTTTGCATGTGGTGTGATGTGCTTTTGTTTGTGAAAGTGTGTATTTATATACCTAAGGATGTTCTTTAGAAAAGGAAATGCGAAATTTCATAACTGCTGTTGCTTCTGTTTAAGAAATAGAGGATTCATGTAAGACTGTGAAGCTGAAATGCAATACTTTTGTCAAGTTTCACAATTTTTTCTCTGTACCTATTGGTAAACTTACTTCAAAGTGAGTTGCTGAATCTTGCAGGTTTTCATAGCTGAAAAAAATGTATGGTATGTGTCAGGTCTTTCTGCTGGAGTGTACAGCTTCTGTCCAGCCCTGCATCCTTGGGTTTCCTTTCTGTGGAAACCAACATCAGAAGAGAGGCTTTCCTGGGTGCCCGACTCCTGTCCTGACACCAAGCTAGGGTGCAACTGAATAGAGCAGCTGGATCGAAGAGCTAACACCTGATCCTAGATCCCCTACTCTAGACATGCCTAAAAGAGTTTTCTTACAAGAAATAATGTCAGCTGAAAACATAAACAACCCCCCTGCCCCCCAAACTGGACTGAGACCCTGTCACATACATTGCATTAGCCGGCACATTTCTCAGTGTTGGGGACATGCATGTGTTGTGTCTCTCAAACAAAGCAAGGTATTTTCCTGTCAAAATGTAATGAAGTAATGATATTTTTACTCACTATTTATTGTTATACTTGTTTCCAGTTAAAAAGAAAAAACAAAACCCAAGCCCAGAAAGAAATACTAAATGTTTTTCAGTTGTTCTCTCTACAGGGTGGGTGTTAAGTCATGAAGAATAAATAATTCCTGTTTGTTTACTGTAGTCAGTAAAAAGTGGTGTTTGTTTGGTTTTTTTAATATCAGATTAGAAGTACAATTGAAATAGTAAGCATTAATTTTCTAGTGGAAAATACCAAAAATCCTAGAAGCTTTAGGAAAAACAGAACAATGAATAGAATGACATTTATGAATTAAGCTTTTAAGAAATAAGGTAATATATGCTCGACATATTTTCATATAGTGTTTCATAGTTTTCATAATTTTCATTTATTTGTGAAACATTTACAGTTTAAATAGCTGAAAGGTAAAAATTATAGCATGCCTGGAATGAATTGAACATGGACAATTTTTAGTCATTTGAAGACTGAAAATAAAAGCCTTCATGTTAAGTAGTGCTGTGTCCTCTGTAAAATGAAAGGCTAAATACAGAACTGGCTTCAAAGCAGTTTAATGCTAATATGATAGTGAGCACCAAATGAAAACAAGCAGTACTTTAATCAGAAGCCACAAGTGTGGTGTTCCTCTGATTTATTAAAATTTGTGATTGAAAAGACTTGGGCTCTTGCTCTTTGTTAAAATATAATATGCATGGGTAACAGAAATAAATTTTTTGAAGTAACAAAACCATATAAACAGCAGAAACCAGGTATCTTCTGAGTTTGATTAGCTTCCCTTTCAAAATATGAAATACAGTGGGAAACTGGTAAATATGCAGTATTCAGTATAAACCCCTTCAAGAAGAAGGGATTTTCCTAAGGAATTTTGTTACTAAGATGTTTTTGCAGTGTTTGCAGTAGCATTCCTCTAATTCAGTTGTGACTGAAGTGTGTAGTGCTGGCCAGGAGTGCGTGCTTGAGCTGGTGTAAAACCTCCCGAGAAGGTGGGCAGTGTATCTCACGTTGTACAAGCAGACTGTGTCTACCTAGAACAACTTGTTCCCATTGTAAACTCAGTTTAGAGGAGCATTTTAAGAGGGGGGGAAAAAAAGTCCTCTGAAAAAGGACTATTTGATCATTATTTTTCAAATGCCTTTTTTTTTGAGGGAATTGAAATAAACAATCCATGTGAGTCACAGCCTCAGTTCATGTTCACTTCAAACTGAGAGGAAAGCTTATGTCTTTACAAACAATTCGATGAGTGTTATCGTCTTTGAAATGGGTCTCGATGTCTCTACTGACTCTGGGCAGCAGGTTTGTTGCAGAGCCCAGACAGCTTGGCTCCTGAAACGAATAAATACGTGTGTCTGCACAAGCCTGAACTTCTGAATTTTGGGGTAAAATAGTAGGTTCAAGGGGGGAATATGTGGTAGGCGGTTCGGGAAGGCTGTACCTTCCCTGTACCTCAGCCAGTGGGGAAAGGAAGAGGGCAACATGGGGCCGGAGTTTAGGATTAAACCTCGGCAGAGAGAACCCCGCGGGCGTGTGCCCCAGTGGACTCTCTCCCTTTATTTGAATAAAGTTGCAGGACTCTTCTGTTTCCTTTTTGGACACAAATCTCTGGCGTTTATGGATTTTTCCTGACAAAAGCAAGGCCTTCAAGTAAGCCACATAGACCACAACATCTTTACTGGTGTCTCAATAATTCTAGCTCTGTCCAGAAAGTAAACTCTAGGAGCTTAATCTTACTTTTAGTATCTAAAGGTAATTTGCATTTCAAATTCATCGGAATATTTTAAAAAGTATTTTTTGAAGGTAGGCTGATATTATGAGAAAACTTTATAAAGATGTAATCAAATAATAGAAGTGGTCTTGCTTGGAAAGGATGTTCTCTAGTATCTGGAAAATCTAATAAAAATGCACAAAACTCAATATACCTTTTTTCCTCCAGCCCCCTGAGATGTCTATCAGTAGATATTTCACTGCGTCTCCGGTTGCTGTAGGCTTCCTACCTGTAAGCATAGAAAGCTAATTCCCCAGCCTAGAGTGTCTCGGAATAGCTCTGTTTAATCAAGGAAGCCTTGTTGCTGTGCACTATCAAAGGAAATTTTGCCAGTGTTTTTAATCAAAACTTTCAAGTTCTTATACATGCATTCTGGTTTTGTAACACAGTAATCTTATCATTAAAACTCTCAAATGTGTTTCTCTCCCTTATCAATTCTGTTCCCTGTTCAGGACTAGCTGTTTTAGAGGAGGCCAAATCTAATTTGGCCTTGAATGAAACAGTCTGTAATGACTGAATTGGGGAGAATGTATTTCCAGTGAAAGTTTAGGCCAGATCCTATATTTAGCAGTTTGGAAACAGGAGAGTTTTCTGCTTAAAGGGTACATTCAGAACAGTTTCATTTTAATTTTCTGCTAGTGTTCTTGCCAAGCTATTGTCAGTTGGTTTTCTAATAGAGTTTAAAAACAGCTATGTTTCACTGGCAAACTTACAGCCTGTATTTCAACACTGATGCTTATAGAATTCATTAAAATGGCAAGCCATGTTTCTATATCTTAGCTTGCAAATATGTAATGTATACCATACATTTTTTTTTATATGTATACCATACATGGAGTACATACCGGTTTTTGTACTCCCACGTGCTGTTATGTCCACGCTCATTTTGAATGGCATGTATAATAATGAATAGCATTCATTTTGAAAACAACCATGCCTTAAATAACATGATTAAAAGGCAGAACTGTCCTTTCAAACTGTGGCAGCTCATTCATTGGATGTAACATTTTGGAGACTTCTGTGAAAAGCTAGTCCTTTTTATCAGAAATCAAGCATTGAACATTAATTTAAAATACTTAAAATATTATAAAAGTCAATTATACTCTTTTATTTCTCTCACAACAATTATGTCACAGATGAGCATTGTAACATTTGAATTTCCAAATGTACATGCTCTACCCTAAACAATGTTTTGCTTAGTAAGTGAAATTTTCTTTCTCGTGTAACAAAAAAACAAACCAGTAATGAATAAATGATAGTTCAGAATCTAAATCCTTATTAAAGGAGTAGTCTTTAGAGGAGTGTTTCCAAACCTAAGTTCCTCTACTTTTATAGGTCTTTATTTCTTACTGCAAGGTCAGAATGATTAGAAATCTCTCGAGAGTTTTAAACAACTGTCGTTTTTTGAAATTCACTCTTGAACATATTGTTTTGTTTGTGTATATTTCTCTTTTCGGTATATTGCTAAAATCTGAATTTTGATACCATAATAAGCACTGAATTTAAGAAATGTTTCGTTTCGTTGTGGTCCTGATTAGCCAGGCCAGGTACCTGTAAGTGCATTGAACACCACAGGAGCGTATGGCATTGCAGTCTGTACCAGCTATAGATTCAGTAAAAGTGGCTTTGTTCAGAAGTTTCTCTTGAGGCACCTGCTTTGGTGCAAGTGTGCCCGAGAGAGTGGGAGCTCACCTTCGTGCTCATGTTAGCGTATTTTAGCACTGAGTGGTTGTGGTCAGGGAGCACTCTAAAAATTTAGTTTCCTGGTGATGTAAGGCTACTTCCACACTGGTAAGTAGTGTTCCCTGCTAAACTAGGATGTGCAGAGGTCAGCAGTAGGGCCTGAGAGCCGTGCAGGGTGCATTGAAGAGAGTTTATTTTGGACTTGCCCTAGTCTGGTTCTGTGGCCTTCGCAGGCAGTGCACATGAGGTGTGATTCTGAAGATTTAAGATGTTTGTGCAGTTATAACACCAATCTGCAGTAAATGGAAAATGAAACATGGGCAGGATAAACTCCAGAGGAGGAAAATTGAAATTGCACATCGTGTTTCATACCTTTACCAAATGTGCAAGCAGTTATTGCTGAGCAGCTGGCACTCAGTAGTGTGTTAAACTGTGGAGTCTTGAGGAGTCTTACATTGGACACTAATAAAATACAAGTATAATGATGATGGTGATGGATCTGTGACAGCATCAGCCTGGTTTCTTTTAAGGTTTTTCTTTTTCTAAATGTTCAAGAGGAAAGTAAAATTTTATTATTCAGGTTTGGTCAAACAATGAGGGACTTGATGTAAAAAGCAGGATGCTTCATAGTTTTTTGGTCCTGGCCTGTCCACCTCAAGCTTCTGAGTTTTACTGAATTTGAACTACACAGGGTCTCTGACTGTAGTGAGATAAGGTTTAATTTGGTCTCAAAAACCATTCAGGAAAGATTTGTTTTCCCTTTCTTTTCTGTACCTTTCTAACTAGAAATGGAGGATAGTGTGAAGAGGTAGAAGTACCGTTGAGATACTTTTTTTCCAGAGTACCTAATTCTGTATACATAGTTTCCCTGTTTCTACCCCACATTGAGGCTTTACTGCCATGACAGCAATGTGTGGCAGGTATGTATGTATTGTATGGCAAATCTATTTGCAAGAACCTGAACATACAGAATTGGTTTATTTCCAGGAAGCATCCCACGTGGTCTAAAGCAGTAGCAGTTATACAAAATCTTTCTGTGGGGGCTCTGCACTAGAGGAGGACCTGAAATTGTTACCCAGGTAACTCTCCAATTTGTTCTTATTTTAGGACCAGTAATAATTTTGGGAATTTATTTTGCAGGGGGAAAGATAACTGCGTATGTTAAACTTACACCAAGGAGATAGTTTATTGGAAAAATGCCTTTTGAATCTCATGCAAGCTGCAGTGGTATTTGGGCATCATTTGCAGGCCTGTGAAGGCAGGCTGGCATTCATTTAGTTAAGTTGTTTTCTTTATCTGGTGGATAGAAATAAAAGTAGTTTGTTATATAGCTAGTCTGTAGAATCTTTGTCTTAAGGCAGTAGAGAGGAAGCAGAGGTGGGTTTCATATAGAGAAGTCAGCCTTCCACTGAGGTTGTTCCTGAGTGTTTTATTTAGCTTGGTTTCTAACTCGCTGTTAGCTCTGCCATTGCTCATTTTATGAAGCTGCACATTTATGTAATGATTTTCTACTTCATTTACTTCCTTCTGTGTGCAACATTAGCATGAATGCTGTTAAAAAGGTCAAAACGAAAATATAAAGCGGTTGTCCAACACTGATGAGAGATTTGGGTTGTTTTGTTGTTATTGTTTGGGGGTCTTTTAGTGACTGTCACGTATTTGTCAGAAAGGGAAGAAAGAAATGAGCTGAAACTGGAGGACAATTTCTTCTGCAGCCTCATAACTTCAACGTCTTATATACATCAATCAAAAACTGCTTGTCACATTTACTTAAATTTCTGGATGAATGCTCAAGTAAATGAGAGGCATTAAAAAATGGATTGAAAAGCAGCCTGCAAAAGCAGGAGAAGATCAAGCCATCTAATTTGTGGGATCTCAGGAGCCCTCCCTCAGTACTTTGCTGACTTGTGGCAAAGAAGCAGTAGGTTTGGAAACCTAAGAAGTGTAGGTGGTACACTGGGCCAGGTTGCCCAGAGAAGCTGTTGATGCCCCATAAAAGGAAGCGTTCAAGGCCGGGTTGGACGGGGCTCTGAAGAACCCAGTGTAGTGGAAGGCCCATGGCAGGCAGTAGAAATGAGATGGTCTTGAAGGGTCCCTTCAACCCAAACCATTCTATGACTACTCTGA
>VYZQ01028791.1:80249-96919 GCA_013400655.1 Mystacornis crossleyi
AAAGAAATATTTAATTATAGCCATCTTGAAAATTGTTAGGTGTAGATCTTGACCTTCTGTCCAGAAAGAGGCACTTAAAAATCTCCTGGCAGTCAGTGAGGATTTCCCTTGTGTAAAGACTATGTGTTTAGTAGGAAGCTGATCTATCTGGTTGATATCAGTTTCTTGTTCTGTCAACAATGTTATGTGTTGGCTGACGAAACTGGAGCTGTTTCTTACCTAGACAAGTCCACAATCTTAATGTAAAAGTTTTGGGTAACAAAGAGCTACTATAATCTTTAAACTCACCCTGAGTTACTGCTGTAGTAAAACATAAATCTTCCTGTCCTTACACTTCATGCAGAAGTTTTTAAGTCAAGGCTGGACTTCATATGTGTTTATGTGCAGTTGGGTCATATTGCCATGATTCTTTTGTATTAAAATGTCTCTTCTGTAGTTCTCAAAAATTATGCTGCTCTTACTAAGAGAGAGTTTGCCATAAGACTGTTTAGAGTAATTTGATTCACTAGCATTCTGAGGATAAAGTTAAAAATACATATGCAACAAATGCACTAACCTTTTTTCTGTTTTTTCTTTCTTTTAAGCAGGCATTGAAATTTTCTTCTGTAGAGAAGGTAGACAATGTTCTGACTTCATTACTGAAAAGCAAAATATCTACTTATGAATTCAGCCCATTCCAAAGTGAAGAAGAGCACCATCAACAAGCTAGTGAGTCACTTGTTCTATGTATTGATTTTTATTACTGATGCTATGGTTATTTCTTATAAATGTTAATAAGACAATCTTTAAGTATTGAAAGACTCTAGTGAAATGGAAGAATCCACAGTAAAGACAACATAAACAGGAAAAATGGGAGAAAGAGTTCTGTAAATCATTACTTCGTGACTCAGTACTTTGTATTTGTACTTCTCTGGATTTTTCNTTGTTAACTTCCTACCTGCACAAACTTCTCTTCTAAGTCTTGGTAGGAGTTGGATGAAAATTATATCCTGCCTCTACATTCAACATTTTCTGATCATGTCATACTTACTTTTCTTACTCCCTTTTAACACTCTTGGAAATTAAACTTCATGTTTCATAAGTAGACCCCTCTGTCCTTTTCTCCTGAGCATTTCAGTCATAGAAATGGGGGTTTTTTTCTTTTCAAGTTCATATGCTAAGCATGTCTGCAGATGTTCCCTTTTAGTGATCCCAGAATTGTCATGACCAGCTACAGTCCCGCTGTGGGAAGGCAAATGCAGGGCTACTGACCCTGAACAGAGTAAAGCTACTCCCCCTGAGCTCTTCTCTGCTGTGGCTGAGCTCCTTTTGGTGCCCAGTGCAGCACAGACTGGACTAGAGCTGTAGTACTTGGTGTAAAATATCCTTACTCTTTAAATCTCTGTAGTCAGGCTGCTCTTGTCAGGCCAGACAAAGAAATATTTAATTATAGCCATCTTGGAAATTGTTAGGTGTAGATCTTGACCTTCTGTCCAGAAAGAGGCACTTAAAAATCTCCTGGCAGTCAGTGAGGATTTCCCTTGTGTAAAGACTATGTGTTTAGTAGGAAGCTGATCTATCTGGTTGATATCAGTTTCTTGTTCTGTCAACAATGTTATGTGTTGGCTGACGAAACTGGAGCTGTTTNCACTAACCTTTTTTCTGTTTTTTCTTTCTTTTAAGCAGGCATTGAAATTTTCTTCTGTAGAGAAGGTAGACAATGTTCTGACTTCATTACTGAAAAGCAAAATATCTACTTATGAATTCAGCCCATTCCAAAGTGAAGAAGAGCACCATCAACAAGCTAGTGAGTCACTTGTTCTATGTATTGATTTTTATTACTGATGCTATGGTTATTTCTTATAAATGTTAATAAGACAATCTTTAAGTATTGAAAGACTCTAGTGAAATGGAAGAATCCACAGTAAAGACAACATAAACAGGAAAAATGGGAGAAAGAGTTCTGTAAATCATTACTTCGTGACTCAGTACTTTGTATTTGTACTTCTCTGGATTTTTCATCAGCTTTGGATTAACTGCAAATTGACAGCTTTACAGCCGAGCAAATTTTTACTTACAGAGAAAATGGGTAATAAGAGTCATGTGGAGATGCCTGTACATGGTATGTTTTTCTCTAATTGCTCTTCTGCAATGCAGTTTACACTTGACTTTTTCCAAGTCTGGAGAAAATGGGAAAGATTTCTCTATCTGAAGAGAATGGATGGCTTTTGATCTTAGAACAGCACTAAACTTCTACAGTCATTTTTAGTACCTATGCACTTAATAGTTTTCATTACTTCTGGCAAAAGGATAATTTTATTATTTTTAATTTTTAAAGGATGGCATCCCAGTGAGTTAGAATTGGGTTTCTCTATAAAGTAGACACATCATACACACAATTCAGACATGCATCAACAGAAGCTACTGTTAGTACCAAATGGAGGGCCCTGCTAGGGATTGTTACTAGAGATTCAGATTGGTTTGCAGTATACCAAGAGTGTAGTTATTTAGCTTGTGTTTTGAAAGCATCATTATGATGTTATTTCAAATGTGTATTAAACCTCAGCTTTTCTAAGAAACTTTTGGGGAGAAACTTAAGAAAATGTGTTTCCCTTCTAAAATACTTGAGAAAGATATATTCAAGATGCTGCTTGACTTCTGCTTTGTGCAGCTGACTGTGGTTTTGAGAGAAAAGTAAGCTCTCTACAATCAGTATAACATGCCACTTCTCATAACCAGATACAGACAAGTTTTGAAGATAGCTCTACTGGGATTGCCGTCATGCTTCCTTTCCTTTTCTTTGTCGATGCAGTTCACTCCTCTGTATGAGATAAACGTGATTCAACTTGTAATGTAAAAATGAGCTTAAATGTCAAAGTTAGTGGTAGGAAATAAATTAGGCCCCTGTCCTTGATATTTTCCTGTGCGAGACTACAGGATCGGGGTGGATAAGACACATTCAAGAGTCTTTCCCAGTGTGAAATGTTATTTGATGAGCAAAAGATTTTTTACTTCTCTAGTAACTATTAGATCTGCTGATGTTTTTTTGAATATTGAGAATAGTGCTAACCAACCTGCGGTGGCCCCAAAAAAGGCCTGTGTGGTTCAAGAGCAAATTGACTGCTTGAGCCAAGTAGTGACCTTAAAATGAACTGGTTTGACGTACGGCCTAAAAAGAAAGTGCGAAGTCAGATGCCTAGATTCTTCATGAAAGAAAGATGTGTTTGCAGAGCTGGAAGCACTCAGAATGTGGGGGGCTTAGACTCTGATCCCTCTTCTGCCTGGAAGTTATATAAACTTGTGTCTTTGACTCCCATAAAAGCATCCCAAACAGGCACTAGACATGTCCAGTAGCAAATGAGAGTAGGTCAAGCTTTCAGCATGAGGCATAGATAAGGGAAACCTTTCTCTGTATTGTTCTACATGGATGCTTTATTTGAACATTTTCACTGGCACATCAGGGTACAGCTGATAAATTGCTGCACTTGAAAGATCACGATATGACCTCAAAATGAACCAAGAATGAAGATCTTATGATTAATTTATTGGATAACTAATGAATTGCATGGTTTGACTTCTCACAAAGTCTGCAGCTGTGTGATTAAAAACTTGTGAGCGTAAAAGTAAATATAACAGGCATGTGCTGTAATTAAATTAAAATGCAATGTGATGCTTTCCTGTGCAGACAGTGGTTTAGATCAAAACATCATGAGGTGCTTATTTGCTTACATAATTTTTTAGGAGCCGCTCCCATCCCCAAAATGGCTGTTCAGCATTTTTTTAGTATGATAATGCAGTACTTGTAAGCAGTCAGTGTCTAGGCCGGTAAAGTCTAGAGAGATGGCAAAGGTGCAAAAGGTAAACTGTGTTACAGATGAGAAAACTGAATGCAGCCTGAATAGAAAGCACTGGAAAATATTGTGTTTAACAAACAGCATTAAGTGAGAGACAGAGCCAAGGCTTGTCCAGGAGTTTTAGTGGTGGTGTCATGCCTTGTGGAAGAATGTAACTAAAGGTGGAAATACTGTGTAAAATATTGTACATTCTGTGCTGAATTGATTTCAGGGTATATTGTATATAAATTATTCCTTTATATTCTGGTAATAGAATCCAGTCAAAGCATACTAACAAATCCAAACTCATATTTGAAAATATTTCTTGAGAAATATTTTTCTTCTTGGAAAGCCCTGATTCTGCTCATGCATCCTCAGATTTGGAAAGTCTTGTTGCATTGATTCTTGTCCAAGAAATAATGATTTACTTGAGGAAAACCTGTTTCATTTTCCACTATTAATTCATTTTCATTTTTTACAAGTTAGCTATTACTATTTCTCTGTTTAAACTCAACTATTGATGCTTATGGAAAGTCCTGAACTTGCTTTGTAGAAAACAGTGCTTTTTGTCATCTAAAACTGGTATCAACATAGCAAATCCTATCCTGATTCCTGTAATTTTTTTTTTCAAGTTGCAACATCTTTGCCAGAAAAAGAAATTGAGTCTGGGTTTTCAGCTTCTAGCAAAATAATGGCGGGGGGGAAACGTATTGGTATTGGCACTGTAGAAGTCAACTTAGGTGCCTATTTAATTGCTAAAAAACCCCTACATGTCCTGTTTCAATAATTTGGGAAATAAAAGAAGGATGTCTTACAAGATGTCCAGAAGTATCACTGTAGGCTGCTCTGTTTCCTTACTGCAATTTTTGAAAATTCCCGCAGGCTAAGACAATGCTACAATACAGTAATATTAGATTTTATGCTCTGTTTTATAGCTGAGGTTTTCCAGAATTCTCTGCAGAGAAGAGAAGGGATTATGACAGGACAAAACATACAAAAAAACCCCACCAATTCCCTCTACACCTTGTGTATGTCAAATAGAACTTTAATTAAAAGCAAGCAGTGGCCTCAATGTTAGTTGAAAGTTGAAGAAGCCACCTTAAGGCACTTAATGTGCCTACTTGAGGACTTTCTCTTTGACCTTTCCTTCCAGCTTGTGATCATCAGCTAACTAGTTCTTAGTGTAGGTGTCAAACAGCCACAACATTTCTCTGTTAACATTCTCCATTAAAGGATTGATACTGAGTAAAAGCTGTTAACTTCCAGTTACCCTAATAACTACTACTTTGCTCAGTTCTGTATAGTTAGCTGAAATGCACCAGTTGTTCCAGTTTCACAGCTGACAAAATTTCTGGCAATTTTCACCAATTCAGCATGACAAACTTGTAAGTTCAAGAATGGTTATTTTCTGCCTGAAGCACGTGGGCTTTCAAATAACTACAGCCTCTTCCTACTGTGTATAATACAAAACTTCACTTAAAGTTAGTTAAACATGCTATGATGGAATTTTCCTTACAGCAGAACATCTAATTTGTCTTAAGAGCTCACTCTATTTTGAGAATTGGCAATTAAGGAACAGTTAAAATTTAAAAAACAAACAAACATTTGATCTTGCAGTGGGCTTTACTTATTTTGACAGTGGTACCCGTAGTCGTCATTGATTTCTGCTGTAGAACATGGTGGAAAGAGAGAAGTTCTTCACCTTTTCCTAGTGACTTGGGACGGGTTCAGTCAGTGGTGTCTCTTTTCAGAACGAGAGCAAAAAAGAAAGACCAAGAGGCTTCAATCATCTCTTTTGAGGTTGCTAATCTTACTATACTTCTTAATTAAGTACGTATTTGGGAGAGGAGTTTCTGAGAGGCCAAGTCCAAGGACATCTTTCTCCCCTCACTGCGTGGGAGGCAATGCTATTAGCTTATATTTTTAGATAATCATTGTTAGCAATTATTAGCGGAGAATGACTATTGGTACCAGAGCTGCATACAGAAATGATCATTGAAATGGTGCTGAGGTTGCTGAAACAACAGCAGCCGTCTTCACTGTCAGTACAGCGTTTACCAAGACAGCAGTCATAGCAAGGTGCCCTCAAGAAGTTCAATGCTTTGGGGGGTTTTATCAGCAAGACTGGGAAAGTTTGGCCCTGGAAGATTGCATCCTACTTCGTGTGAGTGCAGGGTGCTGCCAGTTGAGTGCCTGAAAATCACAGTGTTGATAACTGTCTTTAGTGGAGTTCAGTCATCTGAGGGTCCTCACAATGACTTTTTGCCTTGTGTCACAACTTGGTGCCACCAGGCTTCAGGTTTGTGAGCAGAAGAGACTAAAACTGTCCATTTGAACCACTTACTTCCTTTTTGAATATTATTTAAAAGATCTCACTACACCACCAGTGTTGCTTTTAAAGTTTTCATGCATGACAACAAACTTCTTTTTTACTTACTACAAGGAGCAATATAAAAAGAAAGTTTGGTTTAGGAAATCAGTTTATTAAATTTTTTTTTTTTTAACCATCCTCCATGGCTGGCTGAGGTATTTAATTTGTTAATGATGTAGTTGCATGTAGTGTTCAAAGTATGTAAGCGTAGTGCCTGAATATCAGACTCAGCTAGGGAGGAGTTGTGTGGTAACCAGAAAAACACCTCGAGTTCAAGGAGCTGAAGGAATACCTGTTTTGTGTTCATTTAAGAATGCAGGTATGCATTCCAGGCAGGTATATGCCTGCCTAGAGCAGGCTTATGAATATCACCTACTCTTCCTCTTCTTCTATTGGTGAAGAAATTGTAGCATCCAGTCCATTGGTCATATGGACTTGATTCCCCTTTCAGATTTGGGACCAATTTTGGGGGGTTTCATTAGTACCAGTGGAAATTCATTTGGAGCATGTTATTAATACTGTGTTAAGGCTCTTTTTACTGACTGTATTTGACCTTCTAGTGTCTCCTAACAGGGTGCAAACCATTGAGTTAAAGTTTATAAAATTTACTCTTCTTTAAAATCACTGCTAATGCCTATTGCATTGGTGGATATTTAAAAAAACTAAATAGCAAAACCCACAAGTACTAAGAAAAGCAATTTGATGATTTGTGGAAGTTTTTTTAAAATATTAGCTCAGGTTTGAACACTTTTTAAAAGAGAATCCTATTTTTTCCTACATTTAGAAAAGTCTAGGCAAAAATAAAAATTCCAGTGCAAATACTCTGGGTTAAAATTGATAGTTCTTCAAATGACAGAATCAAATCAGTTTGTGGAATGCTAATTAAAATGTTGAGCAATATCGAGTAGAGAAGTTGTGTGGCATCTGCTTGTCTCAAAAACCTTAGCTGCTATGCAGTTTTAAGATTGCCTGTTGTAGCCCAAAGGATTTTACAGCACACTGCCAATGCAAGGCAGTATAAACTACAACACATACCCTTGTTGATAGAAGCTCAACCTGCCAAGGCTTCTGAAACAAGTGGCTTGATTTACACAGGTGCTGGGTATTTACAGTTTCTTGATTAGATTTTTCTTTGCCTGATGGAAATGAAAGTCGGGCAACACTCAATTTGTTTCAAAATCAGTTTAGGGTTGTTAATGGGACTTTTGACTAAAATGTAGCCCACTCAAATACCTTGTGTCAAAATAATATTGGAGTGGGATAGTGGTGGAATATTCTTTGTCCAAAATGCAGTCAAGAACGTTGTTTTTCTCAGTTAGTACTTAGCTATGCCTATTCCAAGAACTGCTCTTGTCCCTTATATCTAATGATGGGGTGAGATTTTACTCTCTCCCATATTATCATTCTGCAGGAGCAAAAAGGGTGGGCAGGGATGGTACACAAATTCATCACTGCTGAGCCGAATTTCACTATGTAGAAGAATGTAAAAATCAGAAACTTTGTGTAGAGGGTTTTTTCACATTCTTTACTTTCTCTGAGATAAGAGTAGGGAGGAATGCAAAGCAGGCACCACACTTAAAGACTATAAAGCAGTTTATTAATAGAACTAAAAGTAAAAAGAAATAAGAAGGAGTTAAAGCAAAAAAACCCCCGTTTCCTCCACACCTCCCCCTTTTACCCAACTCACGCAAAGGATAACAGACTATGATTTTGGTCAGTATAAACCTTCAGAACACTTCTCCTCCTCCCATCCTTCTCCCTCCTTCCACTTACAACATAAAGACAAACTTGGGATTATTTCAGTCAGTTTACCACCTCTATAATAGTCTTTCATCAGTTCATATAGGGTGAGGAGTCTCTTTTGTCCATACTATGGAGCTCTTCCACAAGAACAGCCTTCTCATGGCCTCAATGCCACAGCACAGCAGCCACCTGGGATGGTTTCCTGTTGGCATGTGTGAGTCCCTACCCTCAATTCACAGCTTTCCCCACAGCTGTTTTCGAGGGTTCACTTTTAGCTAATGGGGTACTAATTTAAGGATGAACAGTTCCAGAGCAAAGGTTCTCTTCATCTATCCCTAGGATCATCTTCATCTCTAGGAACAGAGGTTTTGTTCTTCTTCCCTGGGAGCAAAGGGTCTTCACCTCATCACTAACTCTCTGTTCAGGCTTCTCAGTGGATCACAGCTACTTCAACATTTACTTATTTCAGCACAGGCATCTTTGTTCATGACTACAGTTGAAAGCTCTTCCCCCACATGCATATCACGAAATTACAAGGGAGTCTCTAATATATCATAGTCCATCACCATAGCTTTACAAAAGAATTTTAGCTTTCTAGCATCTCCTCTATGTCTTCTCTCTGGGCTTCAGCTCCTTCTTCTTTACTGACTTACGTGTCACTATTCATGGTGTCTATTCATGTGTCTTCGCCCTTCCCTTTCCCTCTAACCTGGGAAAGGATTGGTGTCTGCAGGTTTCAGCTCTCTGAGGAAGGAATTTACAGCACTGGAGGGGTTAATCTTCCCGCGCCCTTGCAGCTGGAGTTTATCTGTTTCTGCCAAGTGGCNCTTGGAAGCCTCGCAGCTGGGGGTCAGAGAGCCCCAGACACCAAGGTCCTCTCAGAACACATTCTGTAAACCAAGATCGGCCCATCCAGGGGGAAGGTTCCTTGGGACAGGGGCTTCCCTTGAGCCTCTCATTGGGGAATCTTTGATAGATTTGCTAATGTGCAAGGTCTGTAACTGTATGCGCGAATCATCGTGTGGGTGCATTTTCAGTGTGCATTCTGGGATGCATTTCAGCGCATTCTACCTGAATGTGGTGCACCTAAAAATCCTTAAATAAATACCGAGATAAAACCCTTTTTTTGCCTCTAACCATGTTTGGCTTATAATTTTAAGACCAGGGAAAGGCAACGCTGGATGGGAGACACATAAAAATATACTGTCAGGAGTTGAAGGAATCAGGAAGTTACTGCAAAAAAGGGCAGGTTGAACACAAAGAAATTACCAGGACTACCTGGTGTTCATTAAGACCTCTGAGGAAATTTTAAAGTAGAATAGCTGGGTTTCTAACAATGGAATTTTTCAGTTTTGTAGTACCAGGAAGTGTGACTCTGATGCCAAAATCCAGTTTCTCAGGCAACATTGTGACTTAGAAGCAGGTTAATGTGTTATCTCTACTGGACAAACTAATAGAAATGTTAATAAAATAATTTTTCCGTAACATGAAGTCTGGCTTTGTGAGTTTCTTGTAGTTTTTTGTAAGAGTCAGCAAACCTGGTTAAGTCAGTAACTGAGTATGGATGAATAACTGACCAAAACAAGGAGCCAGGCAATTGGGAAAAATCTTTTTTGCTAGTGATGGAAAGCATTCAGGTTAGTAAGGAAAAGGGCTAATGGGGAGCGGGGAATGAGAGATTTAATAATTATGCAGTAAAATGTCAAATGATATTCATTACAGGCAAAACCAAAGTGATGCAAGTGAAAAAAAGCAGTCCTATGTCATCATCCAAAATGAGAGGATTTTAGAAGGCTATTAGTGTTGAGGAGTAAGACCACGCAGTTCCACGATAACATCAACTTGTTGCTAGGCAGCAGATCAAAAAGCTAATGAAATACTAGGAATTATTAGAAAATGAATAGAGAACAAATCAGGACATAATTACGGCAATGCATAAATTACATGGCTCACCCAAAAGTTGAGTATCATGTGCAGCTCTTCTCCTGTCCTCTCAAAATAGTAACAGTAGAGCTGGAAAAGGTTGAGGAGAGAGCAGTGTGTGTGGCGGAGTTGGTTCTCTGTAGGGCCCAATTAACCAGACTGGAGCTCTTCAAGAAAGAAATTCTGGGAATGAGTAAATCACTAGACGTGCATAGAGGGCAGACAGGGATGGAGAATAAGATGATTTAGGGACTGTCAGCTGAACCTAGGAGGAGCCAGGCTCAAGGCAAACTAGGGGAAGCATTCCTTCATGCCCTGGGTAGGAAAGACCCTCAGAATGCAAAAGGTTGATGGTGCCTGGGGCAGGCTGGATGCATGCTTGGAGAAGAGATAAATTGCATGTTGATTTATAGACAAATTGGTAGTCATCAAACCACAAGTGATCAGAAAGTAGAGTATAAATGCAGAGAGAAGTATTGTTTATGCTTGAAATCTCTTTCTTTGTTGTTGTTTGTTTGTTGTATGTAACTTGTGGTCACTCATAGAGTTAAAATTCGGAAGATGCTGAAGTGATAAACTGAATGTCCCAGTTCTCCAATGTAAAAATAGTTTGTGATAGAAATTAATATCATGTTATTTCAGATAAATCCTAAAAACTGTGATCTTAATACACTAATCTTTAAATTCTCTGATTTTTCATTACAGGGATAAGCAAATTTTTCCAAGTCTCTGATAGTCGTGTGAATTTTCAGAAATTATTTTTAATATCAAAACCTAGCACCATAAGCCTATAAAAATGTCCCACTCAAAAATATTCCACCTAAGCAAAAGCATGTCTTGGCTGTAGAATGTTTGCGTTTTGTAAGAAAGCTTACTTTTCAATAGAATTAAAGTGCTTTAAAATCTGTCAGGATAAAAATGAGATTTCTCAGTTGCACCAAAGGCTCCTTTATTGATGTATGTGTAGGAACTGTAAAACTGTTAATTGGAAAAATAATTCTTTGGGTGTTAATAATATTGGCAGCTTGATAACTGTGATTTCATAGCACTAATATTCAAAAGACTTTTATAGAAGAAGATGTTCTATGAAAGCAAAACTTTTGTTTATTAAGACTTTGTTTCTGTTATACAGATAGCCATTTGGAAGAATTTCCTACCCTACTTCACTGTGCAGCCAGATTTGGCTTGAAGAACCTCGCAACATTTCTACTCAGTTGTCCTGAGGCCACGTGGGCTTGCAAAATAACCAATAAATATGGAGACGATCCAGAAAGTATCGCGAAGAAGCATGGGCACAAGGAGCTAAGAAAATTAATCAAAGAATTGTCAGTAAGTCTCTATGCTTTCCAAATATCTGGAGCCAGGGGGCTGTGGTGATGTACTACTGAGATCACACAGTACCACTTCTCGTAAGGGCCAATATGTTGTAGTCCTTCTGTCTGAAAATGCTGTTGTACTCCAGTCGCAGAAGGAGGGGTTGAAATGGGGTACAGCTGCCTTCTTTGTGCACTGACATAGTGGGGATCAGAGGCTTTGCACTGCTTGAATTTTAGGCATGTAATGGAAAGGAGGACAGTGAGCGAGAAGTACCTCATGTGGGCTGGTTAGATTGGTGCTTTCAGCACCCTAACAATGGTTATATTGTAAGTGGTCTAGACCAGCTGTCTAGAGTAGGAGATAAAGACTTCTTTAAAGGTCACTTTAAAAGGGACTAGGAACTCTCTTATCATTGCCATTTTTCACCTTTCAAAAAAGAGTTGTTTCCCTGCCTTGGCTGTTCATGCCACTGTGAAGGAAGGGTAAATTTTATCACTCTTAGATGGGTATGCAGGAGGGGTTTGGGGCAATAGTTGCCTTTCCACGTGAAAGGTAGTAGAAAAATAAGGGTCTCTGCGTAGTTCTACCATGCAAACTATTGGAAATAAAACCTAACAAAATTACAGTAAAAAAGCAATGTACTATTGTGACACTTGAGGGCTTTAACCTATTTTAACTCTTTTTGTGCTAACTGTAATATGTGCAGATATGATAATTCTACAGTTTTTTACACTGCAGTTGAGATCAAATTTAACTGAAGAAAATACGATCCTCTTTCCAGTCCAGCATAAAGCTGTCCACAAAACTGTGCTGTCTTCCTGGATCATCATGTTAGTAATTTCACATTTCACCATGTTAGTAATTTCACATTTAACAATTTCTAACTGCTGTAATTGTCTCACAGTCATCCTTATACTGGTCTGAAATCTCCTGCCAGTAGCAGTCTGATGTGTAAGGTCAGGCATTTCAGTTCTTGGAGCTGACCAGTTTGGCTTGAGGAGAATGGAACTGTATTCCCTAAACTCCCTATCTGTGTATCTGGCTAGGTTCTGTCTTTGTATGGTCAGAAATTCCCGGTAAAGCTGTGCCTAAAGGATTGGTAAGAACAGGCAGAATATGAATAAGGTGATCTCTACCTCTTGGTGAAATACCTTGATTTCTTTTCTAAGATGGTCATATGAGCTGAAGGGTTGAAACATGGATGAAAAACCTTTTTGGAAGCATGGTTTCTGCTAATAATTTTTCACGTTTAATGATAATGATTAATTCCATAGGACATTTATGTTTTACACTAGTGCTGTAGAAACTCGACTTCTGATGTGTCTTTGCTGTGCACTCCACATGGAACTGGAAGCTTCAGAAAATGGGTAATTGCACTCATGCTCTGTGGTTTGGGGCTTCTGCAAGGGGACACAAGCATGCAGAGTACGGGCAGGCTCAGCTGATACACAGAGAGTACATTGCATTTCTACAGTCTTTTCACGTTTTAATAGACTTTGTCAGTGATGGAGCAGTGCTTGCAAGGGTGATATATTTCACTCTAAAAAGCATGTAAGGTGTGTGCATAACTGTGGTTAGCTTTTCTTCATTAGTAAGATTATCAGTTGTCCTAATAAAATCTAAGTATAAACTTTTCAGTCTAAAACATGTATTTAAAATGGCAACTGAGATCGACAATGTAATTTTTCATTAACACACTTCTCTCATGGTATACACCTGCTATTGTTTGCATGTAAACAGTTAACAATAATTGTTCTGTGCTTTCCCAAGTGTAAATACTTACACCGGTACTGAAGTAAAAACTACTCTATGGACACTGTAAATGTGTGTAGTCTGGATAGGATGTGCAGTTGTGCTTCCTGTTTTCAGTTGATTCAAATGGTGTGGCTTAGTAATGCAACAGAAGTAAAAATCTGAGCATGCTTCAAGTCTGCCACATGTGTAATATGATATTATAGAAATGTTAGCTCCAACCACTGGAAGAAAAATGGCTTATTTGTGTCCCTTGTAACAGTGCACTTAAGAACAAAAACACTTACTGTACTTCTGTAATTGATGGAAATGTGGAAAAGAAATATTTGCATGGCTCTGAGCCAAGAAGAATTTAGTTTAACTGTGTTCCTGGAACTTCCCATTACAGCTGTAGTATTGAAATTGCTTATTTATTACAGTAGAAGTACTTTTGCATTTGGCATACCTCTCACTGTTTTAAAAGTGTTACTTGTGTTTGGCTATTCCTTTAAGAAGTAGCCCCAAAGTACACACAGTAATTCATTGCCTCTATCCTAAAGAGCACTAGGGTTCCAGAAAAATGAATGCATTAAAACATACATTCAGTTTGTCCAAAATCCTGCAGAGTATCTTTCATTTGCTGGAGAAAGACCAAAAAAACCCAAAAGTGTCAATTTGGGCTGCAGAATTCTTAGGGGAGTAAGAATTCCCTGAGATAATTAGAGAGAGAGCATCAAAAGATTAAGTGGCAAAAACTCAGCTACTATTTCTACCTTCAAGCCCAGGGGGCTGTGCAGGGCTGTACAGCCCTTCTTGGCATCTGCTGGGCAGATGAGTGCTCTGGGCTTTTAGTTGCTGCTGGTTTGCCGGTGAGGCCCTCCAGCCTCCCTGTCCAGCCGGCTTAGTGGAAAGGGCTTTGTTGGCAGAAGTGAGCCATAGGAGCTGACTGGCCTGCACACTGGGTCATCTGAATGACACGAGTTCCCTGTCCTTGTTTAAAGGGAAAACCTCTTTTTCTGAAGCTGGACACTGACAGTGTCAGTGTGGGGAGGGCTCAGTTCAGTTCAGTTAGGGCCACAGAACACAGATCTGGAGTGCCTGGTGGGCATGCTGGGAACTGGTCTCCTGATGTGTCTAAACAAAGCACAAAGGAAGGATCCCACATCATGAGGCATGCTCCTCAGATATATGAATGTGGAGGGAAGAGATTTTTCTGCTTTTAGTACCAGTGTTAAGTGCAGTGTCATTAAAGGCTAAAACCTCACACCCATTAGGATCCTGTACATATCTGTACTTGCACAAGTGGTGGTGTCTGCCTTCTGTCAGAAATCCTGCATTTCAAATGCTCTTGAAAATGTCTTCTCTGGTGAGGGAACACAACAATACTTGAATGATTTGTATTAAAGGTACTAAATTGGTGAAATTGTGCCTAAAAGAGTATTTAGTGGGGATTATAATGAAATTCAGTTTCAAATGTGCCAGCACTTCATTAAGAGAATTGTATTTTTTGCATTTTAGCACAAAGCCACCTCAATGGGCATTCATTTCTAATTTCTGCATGTTTCATTATAGTTTAGATTAAATAATTCCCTCTTCATAAAAGAGCGATATCACTTAACATTCTGTGATAACATCCTGAATTGTTAGTCTTTTAGTTTTTGTTCCTCTGTACCTTCAAGTATTTGAGTGTTTTCCACAATTGCTTTTAGGCTGATTCGGTTGAATCAAGTGTGTCAATTTAAAACTCGTAAGAGACATTCAGTAGGAATACTGTCAGGAGTCCTTGTCTCAGTGTGTCTGAGCCTTCTGAGGCGCAGTTGATCCAGCTGAGGCTCAGATGCCAGTAAGAAATGCTTTCCATTAGCCTCAGGTCAAAACATATCTGCACTCTGTTACGGTACCTGTGACAGGTAGTACCCTGTTAAGTGACAGTGGTTTTCTGGAATATCAGGGCTCTATTTCAGATGTTTGCCATCTGCATGTGTTCTGTCTCAGAAAGCTGCTCTAACGTGAGCTTGTTCTTCTGGCCACCAGCTGTGGCTTTCAAAATCTACGTAAAAATTCTACCTCCAGATTATAAAGAAATCACTTAAATTATGTTCTTATTCAGCACACAAAGGAAGACTTTAAAAAATAATGCTTAGAAATGTTCTCTCATCTAGGTGAGTAATGAGGGGAGTATGCTCAATTTGTGACCTGACCATTTAAAATTGGAGGTGACACTGGTAGCCAGTTCAGGCATTCATGCCTTGGCATGGGCGTAATTCTTTGTTCCAGCACTTTGGGTTTCTAATTTCTCCCTTCTTTTAATAAGAGCTGTGTAGGTGAATGTGTCATAGTCAGGAAGATTACTATGTACCACTGTCGTATACATCACAGGTTCTAAAAAAAACACAATTCAGAAAGTGTTTTATTGGTTGGTTAACACAAATACTTTCTGATTGCTGGCTTCGGCCTTTGAAGCAGATTCCTAGGGTGACATAAACATTATTTAAATGTAAAAACTGAAACATCATTTCATGTTGTCACCACACATTTGAGACAGCACAAGTTAATTTTTATATTTGGAAGATATGTGTCTTCTGACGTTTCAGAATTGGTTACCAGAAATGTAAGGCAGAAAATTCAGGTTAATTGAACTTTTTTTAACCTGCCCTGTAGCCAGGCCTGTACCAATCTGCAGCAGAACAGGAGACTGATGAAAGAATCTTCTTCCTCTGCCACTAGCAAAACTCTGTCTGGATTTCTTGTTTAACGTAATTTTCTGTCTGCCTGCTTGAGGCATCCCTTAGGGAGCTGTTGAAGATATTATAGGTATTTAAATCTGTACATATTGGTGGAAATGGCATAGACTGAGATTGCCCTGCATGGTTGTTCAGAAGCAGCTTGTTTTCTTACCAGAAGGGAGAGTTACAGCAATTCTTTCTCATGCTTTTGAGGTACATCCTGCAAAGTCTGGATCCTCAGTTACTGAGATCACTGCTCTTAGAAGTTCTCTCAAGTAGCAGAAAGAAACATAGTCTTACAGCCGATCATAATTTTCACTTGGAGCATGTTTTATGGAAGATACATGTTTTAGATAGTGGGGGAGGGAGGAAAGAAATTTTTCTTCCTGAAATGCCGAGCTATATTTTTATAAATCATAGCAAACTTAAAGGATGGGATGAAATGTAGGTTGCGAAGTAATTCATCATTGTATACCTCTCCCCTTTCATCTCTTACTTTGAAGTGAATGGTTGAACCAGAATGCAGACTCTCTTGAAGTATCTTCAACTTGATGAAATAGAAAACAGTCTACAAAAACAGGGTATTAATCACAGGAAATCTGTAGACTGCAGGAATCCCTTCAACAAGGATTCTCATAATTTGCTCGGAAGTTATAGAAGCTCATCAGGAATGAGCATTTTCTGAACACAGAAGTGTATTATTCTTCCATTTATGTTTAGCTTTGTGTTTCCGTAAAATGCTATATAATGTGGCAGAGCTGCTCAGCAAGAAGCAGATTTTTACATTTGGTTGCAACATCTTCATAAGCTATTAATTTTCTGGTGGGGAAGGATCACACGTAGAAAGATGAAGAATCTTAAANGTCTGGTTTCTGAAATTCCTTCTAATCCACCAGTGAAACCTTGGTGAAACCTGCTGGGATTTAATTCTTGCCACAATATTTTAGTGCTCAGAAATGTCAATTACATGCATTCTTTGGTACCCTGCAAGTTACCTAGCTGAAAGGAATAAGTGACTGACTGTATTCTTTGATACTCTTTAGTGAC
>VYZQ01028791.1:96958-114995 GCA_013400655.1 Mystacornis crossleyi
AATTCTTAAAGAAAGGCTTCCTATTATCAGGTCTTGGTGTTTTATGTTTAAGATTTGGTTTGGGGAATTTATTTTACTAGGTGACAAGATTTCCCTCTTCTTTTTCATGTGTTCTCAGAGGAATGTGCTTCCTGTAAGAATAACTTGCTAGCGTATACTGCATTTTGAGGTCAGGCAATTTATGCTTTAGTGAAGAGGTAAAGTAAAGAATGACTACAGAAAGTTTTAGCTTCAAGGAGGAGAGGCTAGATTTTTAAATTTTTTAAAAAACAGCCATTACACTACGCACATTTTTAAGTTTCTGTATTGACTTTTATTCAGGCTAGAACCTTGCACCTTAGCTGTGATTACATCTCGTATCAATAACTATGCAATGGAGTGCAACCTTCTTGCAAAAAGAATGGAAACTTTACTTTTGTATAAGGTGCCTATAGAAATTTGTGTGTAATTTAGAATGAATGAGAATTTTTTTCCAAAGAATTGTCTGGTATTTTGTCTCATCTTCTGATATTTTGTAACTATAGCAGTGACACAGTGAAAGTCAGTTATTTGCAATTTACTATTTCTAAAAGCTTTTACAATTTTTAATGGAAACTTGAATACTAATGCAATTTCATGCAAAATGCTTGTGAATTAGAAGTAGGGAAAATGCAGAAGGATTCTGTGGTGATACCTCTGTTCTGAAATGTATTTAGGATTGTAAAAGCTAAAATACATATTTTCACAGGTTTTTCTGACTGTTCATGGGGTGACACCAGCAAGGATACTTGGCTAAGTGTCCCATTTTTCAGAAGTACTGTATAGGCTGAAAAGAACCATTCTTATCATTTATCTGCATTATTAAGCTCTGAATTTGTTTGAATGTTTGAAAAACATTTGGCTCAGCTGTTTATGGTAATGAAAAATGCAAATGCAATACTTTATGGGAGAGAGAGAAAATAAGGGACTGTGTTATGTTGTTGAAGAAATCAATGGCATGCCTATGTCAAATCTGGCCTCTGCGTCTATGAGTAAGTGTGGAAATGACAAGTTGAGGTAGATAAAGGCTCAGCACTAGCTTGAGGATATGTTAGAAGGTATATAGTAATGATATGTAGAATAATGACTTTTCAGAGAAAATGAGCTGCTTCTCCTCAACCTCTGTCATGGAAAGTGAACAAATTGGACATGAAATACTGTTGTGTATAAGGTGTCATTTTTCTATTCAGCTTGTTAAGAAACTGCTGGAGCTAGAAACATAGGAAGCTTGCAAAAGGCTAGAGATTTTTGTGGATGTTGAGAACTTTCAGTCATTATGCAGTGTGTTTCCATTGTGAAGCCAGGACTCCTCTACCCAAGTTACAAACCAGTTGCATGAAGTTAAACAAGAAATTCTCCCAAGGAGAGAATACCTCCATTTAAACAAATGTTCCTTGCACCTTTCAATCAATCTTCCTGCACTGACGATATCCATAGCTGTATTTTTAGGTGTGGAGGTCTTCTTCCTTAAATAGAGATGTCTCAGAAGCCCTTACAATGCAAAGAAAAAAGTGAAGTCTTACAAAATTGTCTGCTAGCCAGTTCACTGCAGAAGGAAGGATTGCTGAGGCATTCCAATGAGAAGTCGAGAGCCAAGTTTTAGGTCTCGCCTCTGTCAGTTGAAGCAATTTGAAGCTATATGCTATATGCATGGCTGTCAAGAAGCGGTTTTACCTTTACATAGCATGTGCTGCCAGCCTCATTATCTGGAATATGCCCTTTGGCTGCCTCCCAGTCATTTGTGAGGAATCAAACATTGTCGTATCTTACAAGCTATTGAGCACAAAGAAAGACAGTGTATCAACTGTGCCTTTCTCCAGCCCCTCAGAAGGGAAAAAACCCAGAATTAAAAAAAAATACAAATGAAAAAAGAACACCGCAGAGGAAAAAAAACAGTAATAAGGGGTTTTAGGCTTCATGGGGAAAACGAAGGAAAAACAGGAGAGGTAAGGAGCTGTTAAAATTATTGTGGTAAATATAATCTGTGAGGCAAAACCACCTACATTTTGAGTGACATTGTGAGGTCTGCGGGAAGCATTTTGATCTCAGAGCCCTAAGAAAAACTAGGTGGAGAAGCAAGAATTAATGAGTAAACTTAGGTAAGAGGCTTGCTGAGTACTTAGTAATCTGAAGTTTCAGTGCTCTGCAGAGATCTAATAGTGACTTACCAGGATTTGCTACAGCTCTAATTTATTGCCTAATTAGAAAAATTGTCTTTGGGCTCTACATCAATAGAATGACCATTAAGGAAAGGCATTTCTCAAAGCTACCAAGCCTATTATATGGAAACTACTTAAGAAAATGCATTTCTGCCTTGCATGGTGTTCTGTTTAACACAGCCCTCCAAGGTCTCAATTTATAATTGTCTGAGGACCTTGCATAGAAGGCACACTCTTTATTTTGCCTTCGATTCTTCCTCCCCCATATGTTTTACTATAAATTATTTAGTATTTCATTGACAGAACTATAGGGTGTCTAGTAATAATCATTTTCATTTCTTCTGTTTCATGAGAGCTTAAAAATGTTTTCTGAGTTCCCACACTCTACCAAACCCAAAAGAACGTGCAGCAGTTGACATACGGATGTCTGCTTTTGTGGGATAAAAGCCACATAATAGATTGCTTTATAATACATGTTAAATAACCATCACAATCACTGCAGTTGAAATTTATGCTGTGTATGTAGCAGACATGGGCAGACCTCCTCAACCCCATGAGCCACATGCCAGAATCTTCATCTTCACACATCAGAGGGTTGGGAGTTGTTCTTGGGCAGTTGTTAAAGGCTCCCCACAGCTCTTACTGTGAAGGTGAGGCACAGAACTGGATCTTATCACTCTCTGATGATGCCAACCTTCAGAGCCATGTTGGCTTGATTTTACTTGCTCCTGAGATTTCAGGTTATTTTGCTGCCCCTGTGTATAGCCTTGGGATGTGACCTGGGAGCCGTCCTTGAAATATTAGAGAACTGCTTAGGACCTGCCACCTCTGGCCTTCTGAACTCCAACTGAGTTCATCTGCTGTTAATAAATACAACTTTGTAAGAAGCCCAAGAATAAGAGTAGGCAGAGATGGCTCCTGCCATATGAAAGATCCTGGCAAGTTCCCCTTGGGCTACTAAGGAAAACAGAAATCATCATCTGTGCCACCATGGAAGTAATAGAGTACAAGTGATTCCTAATTGGATCACTCAATCAGACCTTCAAAGATCTTTTTTTATGAGATGTATGTTTACAAAATGCTGCCAGTTGATAGCATGTACTGTCTTACATAAATGGGTCAAAGGATTGAACAAAAGTTTCCATGGAGACTTTATATGACTGCAAGGTGCTTTCCAAATTAATTGAAGTCTTGTGTTTCAAGGAAAAGAGGTCTAAAGGTGACACAATNTTCTTACAATCAGCTTCACTCACTTCCTTGGCTCTCATACATGCAGTCAATTCTGGCCACTGTGTCATAGGGACATCTGTCATCACTGACAACACAATCAGGGAAGTTTTAACTGTAAAAATTAGTGAATTTTATAGAATTCTTTCTTCTCTTCCTAACAGTTAAACAAGACAGACCCAGGTGCAAGACTGAGTTAATCATGCACATACAGAACAAGACAAAAACCCTTCTTGTGGAAAATCCAGAACATATAATTTCAGAATTTTGAGAGTAGTCATGATTGGTGAGAACTGTTCACATGACTTTTTCTAGATTATTAATTAAAGAGTAGGGTATTTATTTTTAGCGTCTTTTTCTTTTGTGCATATTAAATGCACCCATGTAATGCAGAGAGATTATATTTCTTACTAGTTTTTTTAGTAAGTAAAATGACAAAGAAGCAAATTTGAATATACACTACACTGGAAAGGCATTGTGTTCATTATAATTCAGTTAACATTGAAATGTTAATTGAATACTGCTTATTTGTTTAGATAGTAACTGTAGATTAATCCAGAGATTTTTTTAATTGGAGGAAGTTTCATGTGTGGATTGGTACACAAATTGTTGTAATGTATTATCAGTGTTATTGATTCCATTGGTACTACACCAAGCTCATAACACGATAGTATATAGGATAGAAATGTGGTTTAGAATGGCCCCTGAGTGAGTTGGACAGTAAATATTTCCATGGTTATTGATGTCTTCAATTTTTGATCTCAGCATTGAGAAGAGATAGACATGAACATCCCTATATCTAAATTGGTGTCAGTAGTGTGATTTAAGAAAGTTATTCTAGTCTTTGGCTCATAACATTTGCAATTCTGTTTTTAGCAAAGCACTTTGTAATTTTAAAGATGTTCCTCATTTTATCCTTTGAGTGTTGCTTTAGATGTAATATGCACATATCAGTGTAGCTTGTATGTAAAAGTACACGGTGATCTTTCCTAGAGCTCAGATACACGGAACTTTATGCATTAAAATGTGATATTATGAATAACAATTGGAATTATCTCACATTACAAAAATCTGCCAATATTTGTCATCCTATACATCAATGGTTAATTGCTGAACTGTATACTAAATTTTTATCCCACTTCCTGCCTCTTCTAAGCATTGCATACTCAGAGTATACTAATTTGTATAAGATTAAAGTTTGAAGTTTATTTGATAAATACACAAATTAGATTAGACACCCTCTGTTCCTGTCCCCTTGAATGGTCTGCAAAAATGCCTGGAAATCTAAGTCCAGAAATCCCAACAAAATTGTTGCCCCTGATCCATTAAGATTGTATATTATGTCTGTGTACAGAAAAATAGAGACAAATTATTTGAATCACAAATTTAAGACATGTTATTCCACATTTTTGTGGTCTATAGATACTGAGAGGAGCGAGTGTCAGAGCAGTGCCCATGAGGCCATTTATTCATAAGAAAAGGACCTACAGAAACTCAGCCTTCCTGGTATTTGCAAGCCTCTGAGTCTGGATCTGGCTCTCTGTTACTCCCATTTTAGCTAATCTCTGAAACAGGGCAGAGCCATGAGGCTCTAACATACCTGCCTCAATAAAAAGTCAGATTCTAATTGGTCTTTTTAATCGATTTCTCATTACAGTCACATTTTTTGGTATGCTGCTGATTAGGGGTGAGAAGCAGTTCCATCGTAGGTTTTTCCCATTAACATTAGCGTAGTGTTTATTTTAACATCATCTGTAAGAACTTTATTCTACCCAAAAGGACCCAATACCAACTATACTCAAAATAATAATAGTGGTGTGCAGCTTTTGAATAGTGTTTGCAGAAACACAAATTTCTGTGTCTCTTTTGTGATGGTGGATCCTCTTTCTCTTTTTCAGTCTATACATGATGATTAGACATTATTGCTAATTGAAGTTGCTTAGTCTGAGACAGAAGAGGCCTATGTGTTGTCCAGGAGAAGTCTTTTATGTTCTGGGAGAAGCCTTTAATAGATATAATTCTGGGTAACATATTTTGTTGAAAACCCAATACTGTGAAAAAGCTACATTTTTCCTCAGAGTGACTCTTGAAGACCCTTGTTTTATTTTTTGTCAGTTCTCTTCTTCTGTCTTTTTACAATTACTTTAACTTTATGCGCTGGAAGCTGGTAAAAAAAATTGTTAATGTGTCAGGCATCTTTAAACCAGCCTCTGTTTCAGCTTAGTCTTGCACTGTGCTTTGCACTCTGGCTCTGGCTGACTTAATCAATCTTTGAGACTATTCAGCAAATGGAGTATTAGGACTGCTGAACCATCACTGGTTCAGTGGATGCCACTAGGCCTTTAGAATGGAGAAAATCTCCTTCAGAAAAGTTCTTCAGTTCTTCTTCAGAAAAAAAAACTTCTTTTCCTAACCCTTTTATATGAAGAGGGCTGGAGTAAAAGAAATGAAATGAAAACAAAGAAATGATTAGCTGAGAGACCTAAGATTATTTGCAAAGGATAGGACAGTGCTGAACAGAAGGCAAAATGTAGACGTGACAGTAATCCATGGGCTGTGCCGGGACCCACAAGAGGAGGAGGAGGAGGAATAATTGCAGAAACCTCATACTCACTGATTTCTATGCTATCAACCAGTTCTGTTTCACAGGAGTTATGTATGTAAAATTTAGGTTGGTAATTGATCATTTTGTTTGTTTTGTCTTCCCAACACCAAGATTTCTGATACTTTTATCTACTGGTGGAATAGAGATGGATTTGTGAGCATCTACCCAATTCTTTATAATTTGGGCAGGTGACACAGTGCTACAATTTGCCTGTGAGCTTATGTTCTTTGGCCTGAGCAACTAGATTATTCTGTCCCAGGAAACTTGGTAGATAAAGAATCAAACCCCCAGTTGAATACAAAGTTATCAAAGTAACTGAGTATTTTTTTTTTTGTTTTCATTGTAAGCAATTGTTTTGGTTTTTTAAAAATATCTGTTCAGTTTATCAATTTATTCACAACTACTGCATTTTGCTATGACTTTGTTCCATAGTTCCAAGCCTTCAATAAACACGTGGTAATTCAGGTGCTTTCACTGTCATTTTTATTTTGTCACTTCTTGTCTCAGTCAAAATTATGTTCATTTTTCTCTTGATCAGGGTAGTGCAACACTTACTAAGAAAATGATGAACACCTTTGGGGCTGTTAGATTTTATTTTCTACACAGAAGTAATAGGGCGGTGTTTTCTAGGATTTGAGAAAAATAAAGGGAGTAGAAGTCTGGAAGTTTTGTTGTATGTATATGTAGATCTTTTATGTATGTGAATTTTTTGGTTAGTGCTACCTAAATTATGTAGGCTAATAAAATGGTGTTTGTATAAGATGCTGTTGTATTAATTATGTATGACCTGTGGATATCTGAAGAAGGTGTAAAGCTATTTTAGTCTACTGTTAATTTTCTCTGACTTAGTAGTGCTGACTGGTGGAACTGGAACACGACAGAGCTGTTATTCAGCCTTACATGTTCTTATTCCACCCAGGGAAATGTTTTATGCCTTTACATCAGAAGAGTCTCCTTTAGTTTGAGATACGGGTCTCAACTTCTCTCTCTCTTCCCCTTTGTAACTCCACTTAATGCCCTCAGTGGGGTTCACAGTACATCTAAATGACAATACCCTTGGAAAGTACGCCTGAAATAGCTTCTAGGTCTGGAAAAAAGACAGCAAATCTGCCCTTTTGAAATGATGGGTTACCCTGTCCAGTACTGCTTGTGTTGCTTATCAGCACACAAAAAGAGGAAAAGAAGAAATAGCTGGAGCAGAGGTTGGAACATAGCTTCACCTGACATTTTCAGTAATAGCAAGCCTCAGTGATCTGCTCCAAGAACAATTGTATTTCTGTCTGTTTGCCACACCTCGAGGAATATCAAGGTAGCTAGGAGTTTGATGCTCCAGTCACAGAGGCCTCATAGTTTTTTGAACACGGGGAACTTGACCTAGGCAGTCACCTAATTGGAGGGTAATGCAGGTTAGAGCATTATTTCTGAAGAGAAGGAATCCGTTTGTATGACACATGCCATGTCTGTCTTTCTGTGGAGAGAAAAGCCGACAATGCTCTGGGAAAACAAGGCAGCTAGCCTAGAAAAGGGGGGAAAAAATAAAAGGAGGGATTCTGAGGTTAATAGTGGTGGATAGAGAGGGATAAGAGTATGTTGTTCTGGTTTCGCATGCTAGTGTGGGTGTTGTCAGAAAGTTTGCAACTGAATGCATTCTCCAAGTGAATAAATGTGGTCTTCAAGAAAACAACTGGAAAGTTTAACCAACCTCATAGCAAAGGAGACATAACTGCTAAATTCAGAATTAAAATTCAAGTCTTTCTTTCTTGTGAGTTCATGGGAAAAGTAGCCTTCTTACCAGAAATTCTTCTTCCTTATTGTAGACACACTTGCACTTTTTCGATCCTACTGATCTTCTGAGTGAAATACATTATTCTTTAGGTAAACAGCAGCTGCTCCACATACAGGTCTTGTTATTAAACTTCTGTATCTTCATAGCCTCACTTAAATAAACATAATATCCTCAAGAAATTATCTCTGGTATGTTGTAGCTGGCAGTGCAAAGTGTTCTGTGTCTGTATGTGTACACCCTGTTCATGTTCTTTAAAAAAATTGAGCACTTACATGACAACATAGAAAATTAATTTTAAGCACTACAGGTAAATCTGCAGTATTAAAAGCTGGAAGACAGGAAGACATTATTTGACAATCAGTATTTCTAGGTGCTTCCAAATCTTAGTCCTGCTGTAAGTCTAGTAGTAGATTGGAGATGGACAGTTAAGGATGAATACAGCTAAAATTACTTACGTAAGCCTCTGTTTGCAGATCAGATATATTCAAAAATGATACCTGTGCAGGTGGGCTCAGAAAGATGAAAAGTTTCAAACTTCTAAGTGTGAAGGACTGAGGAAGTAAAAACTGTTTTTACAGAAGTAAAATTTATTTTGAAACTTAAGAAGTCTAGATAGACTTTTGTGTTTGTTTTGGTGTGTTTTGAAAGGTAAAGTTTGAAAACATTTTTTAGATTAATTATATTAAGTGTAGTCACGAAATTTGCAACTTTATTACAGGAACAGTGTAACTTTAGCGACAACTGAGCTATGTTATCTATTTGCTTACAATTAGATTATTCGTTATATATTCTGTAATTTGCTATGTCTTTATCTAAAAGCAAAGAATAGCTAGATCTAGGTGATGAAAAACAGTGGCAATCTATATACAAAATATGAGAAGGAAGCACTTCTGAGCGAAATTAGTCCTGGAAGCTATATTTTGCATCTGGTGGAAACAGCATGTCAGGGCTCCTCCTTGTTATTTGTACTGCCACGACCAATAAAATGTAGTCAGTAGAGAAAGATTTGCGCTTTTTTTGGCTTCTGAGTCATGTCCAAAATTGATTTGCACATGTTACCTCGCCTCTTGTTTTCGTAAGAAGCTGTGGGCTGCTCTTCACAAAACTGGAGGAAGTGGCTGGTGTGTTGTCAAGTACGCAGCGAGGTGGCAGGGGGTTTTGAGAGGTCAGACTGCATATGAAGAGCTTGAGGAGAGGTTATCACTCTCCAATCTCCATTCTACAAACTAGTTGCCTATGAGGGAAAAAGTAAGGCAAAGCAAAGGAATTGCTTTCCCAGCCACTTTTTCTGCCTTGTCCCACCTCTCTTCCTTCTCTGCATGATTTTGAAGGATCCAGAGAGCAGCAGATTGTGCAAGTCTCCTTCCGTGTTTGCAGTTCCCAAATCTTGCAGTATTACCAAGATGTTTTGATTGGGGCTTTCTAAATGGTGTTTACTGTAGCTGATGATTCAGTCACAGCTGTTTCAGTAACTGTTACTGTATCATTTATATATTTCGTACAAAACAGACAAATTAAGTTTGGCAGGGACTCATGCAGTAGGAGCTCAAGATTCGTAACTGGTGCGGGAGCCCTTCTCTCTCTGGTGAAACTGCAGGATAAAGAAGGGGGTTTGACTTCAAGGAGCACTATGGTTTTAATTTCTGATGTTGTGGATCTTGCTTGTCTCCTACCAATGGAGCAATGGAGGGAGGAGTCTCCCTGTCCTTTTCCAGGTTCAGTGTGAGGGGAGGAATGGTTTGCTATAGATCTGTGCACAGCTGTCCAGACCAGGTTCCCTTGTGTTGTAGCGTACGCTCAGAATGTCCTTCTTGTCTGGGATCATGGGAAAAGGCCAGCATTCAAACACTGAGAGAAATTTAAGAGTGCCTGCAGGTAGGCCAGCAGAATTTTTACATTTTTACCTCTTTTGATGCTGATAAATTGCATAACTGAATTTGTGATTTTTATACTGCAGCAGTTTGCATACTGCTGATACACATGGTTACTGAGGATTTCAGAGTAGTATCATGGAATTTGTTAGTATCAGAATTGCTGGGGCTTGTGCAGAAGGCTCTTTCTGGCTCCATTTTTGTATGCTAGTATGTGTATTTTTAATCCAGTCTAGAGACTGCTAGTGCCAAACTGAATTTGCTAATCTGATGTTTGCTAATCCATATTTGGGGGTTGGGATTCCCCACTCTGTTCTGGGTTACTCATTTATGAACAGAGATGAGTCATACTCTTCTTGTGAGACTATTAAGACTCTTGGCACTAGAAATGGAACTAAATCACACGGGAGGTTCTGCAGAATCTTATGATAAGAAGAATGAATACAGTTGTCGCTGATTCAATTGCTTGGGGGAATAGCTACATCACTTAATGGTTCAGAATTGAGGAGGCTGAGAGAAAAAGAAGCTTGACAGATGTGAATTTAAATTCAAATTATTGGAATTTAGCCTAGTGGTTAGAATTATTGGGTTTTAGTTCTGAACCCACAGTAATTTTAACAACTATAGCACCGTATTACGCCCAATCATTGGTAATATGCTCTGACATTAGTGGTGGTAATAATGTATTATCATTATGCTTTATTATTCATCAAATTAATCCCTTAGATATTTCTTTTAATTTCATTTCCCTTGCTCCTGGAATTAGTCTGCCTTTAGCCCACTGTATTAAGGACATCTGCTTACCTTTAGCAAATTTTACCAATTTCTCAGTTACAAAGAATTAGCTTTTGCTTTTCCAGAAAGGCCTATGTATTCGTAGAGAACTTCCTCTTTAGAAAATACTTTTTAAGAGAGCTGAAATGTTAGACATACAAACCTTCTACAGATTTATTTCTGAAAACAGTATTTAGGAAGAAAAAACAGTATTTAGGAAGAAAAAAATTGACTGTGGTTCTTTATGAAGTGTTTTGTGTTTTCTCCTTTTTAAATTTTTCTTTTCTGCGAGTGTTGCAGAAAATGCTTAAACACCAGAAATAGCTAGAACTTGATGCAAGCAGAGTAAGGCTTTCACAAAGTGAAATATCTCATTATGGAGTCACCGACATTATTTGTTACAGCCCCTTCATGACAGATTTTAGTAGTAACTCTGATTTACACCCGTGTAAGAGATTACAACCAAGGCAAGCAGGCTGGTAAGGAGTGCCTTCTCTATAAAGCCCTGTTATCTCTCTCTACTGTATAACAGTATTTAACAAAACAGCCTTTCTCTGGATACTTTAATAATTGCTAGTTGAGAAACTTCACTTCCAGGTGTTGCATATTTGTTCATTGGGGCTTTCTTCATGTTTATTTATTTGTCTTAAGCTGTGAGCAAAACTATGCAGGGCTTCAGTAAAGCCAGTGCAAAGATGATGGTGCACTTGTAAGGAATAGGGGAGCTCTCAGAGAACATGATGGTGTTCTAATTTTAAAGGTATTTGGCATTTTTAAATACTCTTACTTATTAGGGCCTAGTTCCTTATTTAAGATTCTCTGAAGATTGCTTCAGCTAAAAATATTTGATTATGACTGTCAAAATACTGCTGAGAAAGGATCTGATTTCACAAGACTAGATGATGTTTTCTAAGCAGGTGTTTCCCGATTTTACACTACTGGTGATCTTAGTTCTAGCAACACAGTCTGAACTGGTCCAAATACGTGCAGATGGCTTCTGTATGTGGGAAGTGGTTTTGTCAGAGTGTCTCAAGCATGCTTGTTTGAGAGATGTGTATGACAGCAGCTCGGTATTCATGGCTGAAATACATTTTAGAGCATAGATTTAATTTGATTTGATAGGTGGCAGAAGACATGTGTCATCTGCTGTTTTTATCAAAAAGGGTTTGTCTTCCCCTACCCCTATGTTTTTTAAATAATAGTAAAATAGGGGAAAATTAATATTAAAACTTTTCTGACCAGAAAGTGTTGTCATTTTACCTTTTAGCCTTAGTGCTGATTTCACAGGGCTTTGTTCAAGCCCTTTGTAATTCTTTTCATTTTTATTTTATTGTTATCACTTATTAAAAGAATGGTCTGCTTTTTGTGACTCAAGCATTGATTAATTTGATCCTAATTGTGGAACTAATGCCAGTAATACAGTTCTTTTCGTTCCATCAGACAGGCTAAAAGATTGCCATTTTCTGCATTCTTCTTATTATTGTTTTAGTAAAGAAGAACAGTTACTACATTTCTCCAGTTTTTAGACGTAAAAGGATTTCAGAGAAACTTTCAACATTAGCTGAAGATATTTATCATTTGGAGATGAGGAAGTTTCTGACCTGAGTCAGAAGTTATCTGAATAATGAAATAACCTCTAACCTCTGCAGAAGTTGCAGTACGAAAAGAAAACTTTCATAATTCTAATGCACATATAACAGAGTATTGGGTTGCAGATAGAATCTTATCCTCTTTATTCATGTCTCATCTCATTAAACTGGATCCTGTTCATATAAATATGTCTATGGTTTTATCGTAAATATTCTGTATACGTGACTGAGTCATTTTTGCTCTGTATTGATTACAGTACTGTAAGTAGCCACACACAGAGCTGGAGAGAGAAAAGTTATACTCCCATTTACTTGCTCTTGCTAGAACAATACCAAAGGATAAGACTAGGGAATGTGTTTCCTGAAAAAAGCTTGCTTTGGTGACCTTAGACTCAGGAGTATAGGGATGTGAAGTTAGATCCAGTGTTTGGAATCAGATACCAGGTAGTTCCAAGCTGCGCATCCATTAGGGTACAGCATGGTTCTCCTGAACCTCTGTGGAAACACTGAAGCAGAGGTTTACATATGTGTCCTCTGGCCGTGGACTTTGGGCTACTTAGTCTAGATGATGCACTGAGGAGTGTGCAGGCGATCTTCCGCTTTACAGATGCCATGATTTTCTGGGAAACACATGATATATACCCCAAATGCAAAGGAGGAGACCTCACCCCATCACCCGGTGGATATGAACCACAGACAACATTCACTTAAGGCAGTAACTTAATGGTTATGTTGTGGAGGGCTTTTTTTCGTTGGAGTGTACAGCCTGAATTCATACTTGAAAGTCAGAAGAGATAGAGTTCATTATATAAGTACACTGCATTGTTTATTCATCTTGTACTAATTCTGCTCTGCTGACCTTTTGGCTCTGGAACTGATATGGCCCCCAGGGTTAAGGCAATATACTTCTTCCAGTTTCAGTTGTGTCTTACAGAAATAGCTGTGCATCCCATAAAGCCTGCAGGTAGAAAGAGAGGATCGAGGTGGGATGGGTGATCTAAATTGCTGAAAGCATCACTATCAGAGGTATTAGCGAAAGTGTTTTTTATATGATGTTGTAGGACTGCAGCTCAGTGGCAAGGTTCACTTTTACACTACAGCACAGTCATTTGAACGGTTACTCAAAAGTACTAAGGCAAAAATGAAAGTTACTGTATACAAGGTTATGTGTGATATTGGTCACTTACCACTAATGTGCTGTAGGTAAAAGGTCTCTGACTCAAGGACCAAACTTGAGAGGTGTCCCAGTTCAAGAGGAGATCATCACCATGCAGCCCTGGCTGCCTAGCAGGGAGAGCTCAAGGAAGGCTCATATGGGATAAACTGGTTGCCTTGCAGTCAAATTACATGCAGTGGGAGAGGTGTGCATGAAACTCCTTGTAACCCACAGCTTCCTGTGCTCCTTGATAAATGAGTCTTGGAAAAATCACCTGCTATTCTTGTGTTATGTGCACGATTGGTGTTCCAAGCTCCTGCGGATTGGTGCTCACAGAGTCACTCTGCTCCTTTATGTGTTTTCAGAGAGCAGATTGGAACTAGAGGAGTTCTTGGCCTGGCTACAGCTCAGGCCTTAACCAAACTGTTGCTGGTTCGGTTAAGGCTTCAAGTGCATCCATCACACGGGGTTTTAAGAAACAGTGTATTTATTTCCTTTCTCCCCACTGGAGATAGAGGATTGATTAGCTCTGAGCTGTGGCAGAAAAAAAAATCCTCCGAAGTCAGAAGATACAAAAGAAAAAAGGTGAGGCAAGAAAGAAGCATCATAACTGCTTTGGATATTTTCATATTTCTTTCCTCTGAAGTCTGAAAATGGGTGCTGGCAGGGAGTTTCTTTCCTTCACTTTTGAGTTTGTAGGTGGAGAGGGAACAGATGATGGACAGCAGCAGCTCAAATCTCAGTTCTAGCCAAGCAGTAAAGCACAGTGCTGGGCACTCATCAGCAGTGTTGACAGCAGCAGAGATGGGGGTGGACAAATGATACTAGAATAACATGTACATCACCAGGAGGGTATAGTCCAGCAAATGTGGGAGCTATTCCTGCTTTTTGAGATGCTAACCAACTCCTTAACTTCTAATTGAGATTGGCTGTCCATTACCTAAGGGGTTAAGCTGTTCGGTGTTGAAGCCATCCTTTTACACTACTGTAGGAGAGTAATTGTCTGCATTGCACGGTATTTAATTTCCTTGCCTAATTAAATGAGAAGGAAAAGGAGTGCTGTTGTACAAAGAGTAAATTCCTCAGTTATTTACTTCATGTTAAGTAGATTTATGTAGAAATGAGTGTTTGTGGTATGAAGCTAAATGTTTCCTACCTGCTGTGCCATCTGTCTAGATTAGCCATTCAGGTCAGCAGAGATCAGCAGAAAGGTGGCAGCTAGAATTTAATTTAGCTTTTGTTCTTTGTATTACTTTTGCAGAATACTGTCACCAGTTCAGTTACTTGATGTCTTTGTTGAACAACCCAGTGGAAGGGCCAAAGCATGTTCTTCTGGGTGATGGACTTCTGAGCTGCAGTTTACAGGCAGAGCAGGGTGAAAAATCTGTACAGTTTCTCTCTCTCCTAGCTAAACAAAAAAAAACCCAGCCTCGACCGATTATTTACTGTCTCTGTGAGACATGCACTGGATGTTTTTTAAATGTAAAAAGAATAAAGTCTACAACTCTTTCATCAGGTAAGCATGAAAATACTTGAAGAGATTACAAGCAATGATAACTTGGGATGCTGTGATTAGTTTTTATTAATATAAGACTGTATATATAGAGCAGCTTTTCAGAACATTATTTGCCTAGTAACTTGACTGAAAGGAAAAATGCAGTCGTACAGCAGAATTGTAGGGGAAGACAAGAGGCAGCACTGAACTGAGGAAATCATCCTGTATGGACTCATTATCCTAGAGCAGAAAAATGTTTCTAGTCTGTGACAGCATGGAGAGCTCTAAAGTTCTTGTCCATGATGAGGGTTTTGCAGTAATACTTGTCAACAGTATGGTTTATTTTCTACTAATTTTTATTGAGATTCTTACCGTTCAGCCTGATACATGGCAGAAAAGGACTTTCCTCCTGTTTTGATTTTCTCGACAGTAAATCTCTACTTTTCTGAAATTTCTGTACTCTAAAAGGCTTTGGGGCCTTTTTTTGCTTCGAGATGGTCCACACTTGCACACTCACTTCTGCTTATAAATGATTGGGGGGGGTATTAAAGAAGTAGTGATAAACACAAATACATATACATGGAACTTAGCCTCTAATGGGTTTATATTTACTAAACAAAAACAGAAGGCAAAAAGTTTAATGCAGTTCATGGGTGAAGGGAAGCAACTGGGAAGGAGTTTTGATACGTGCAGTGTTTTAAACACATGCCAGAAGAGTGAGAGTGTGATGCATCCAAGCACAGCATTATTGCTAATTAGACAGTGATGTAAAAGAAAAAAAAAAATCAATGGTGTCAAAATGTGGACTGACTACCATGCTCAGAGTGTGCTACTCCTCTAAGACCATAATTAGATGACTCAGCTACAGAGTAACTTGGACAGATGGTCCCCATGAATTATTCCAATAATGACTTGGTGAAAACTTCGTTACAAGGGTTCTTCACTGAAGAACTCCCCGGGTGCCAAGTGAAGCTCTGCACCTGAAAGGCATTTGTGTGCTTGTCTGTTCCCATTCGTGTCTGGTTGGAGGTGATTAGATTAAGACACTGATGTAGTTGCTGTTCAGACTTTACTTGGTGTTATAAAGCAACTGAATAACGAGACTCACATTACCTCCACCTATACATTAAGAAAAAAGAACATTGAATTGCAGTCTGTCGAAGAGTAATAGGCTTAGGAAAATTTAAAGCATCAGTTGATAAATTGGGTAAGAGAACAACATTTTTAAAATGTTTAAAAACTGTTGCTTTTGGCCAAGGGAGTGAATGCAGCTTGCTAGAGTTGTCTTTTCTCTTTCAAAATAACCCAAAACTACTTTCTGCTTCACAAAATGATGGTATGATGATTAAAGAATTTTATTGCATCTGGCAATTAAATTGCATTTGGCAAACCTTCTATCAGTTATACTAGTGTGCTTTAAAATATTGAAAGTAATGTTCTTCAAATCAGAAGGGCATGAGTCAGATTTCAGGGTGATGCACTTCACTTAGATACCACTGGGATTTAAATATCAGGCTTGACTTTAATCTTCTCTTCCATATATTTGAAAGGCTGTGAGCATTGATTTTTATGCACAAACACAGAACAGTAAGCTGGCAGCCAGAAAATGATTATACCTCCAGTTCTTGCTCACTGACCACTGAACTCTCAATATGTCATAGTTCTATGTACAGGTTAGGGTTTGGTCACATTAATTTAATTCTTCCCATTTCCCATTCTGTCTTTAGTCTGTATTGTTTACATCAGCTGAAATGGCAAACTGCTAACAGTAAAAATATGAAGTTGACTGTAAACAACTGTAGCAATCCCAGTGGATCCCAAATACTGGTACTTTACTGTTTTCTCAAAGGTAACATATAAAAAGAAGAAAATGTTAAAAGAATAGCAAGTTTTGATCACTGTTTTGTATAATATATTCATAACAACAGAACTTATATAGATTTGGCTTTTGAGCTTGGATCTTTGCTCCCCTCCATCCTGTTTCTTTGTCTTGGATGATAATTACTCATATACTAGGTCAGAACAAGGTATGTGTTGTAAAAAGATAGGAAAAAAGCATGAATATGCATAATATGAGTTCACCATTTGTCATTTGTCTGCTGGTTTGTTCTTTTTTATATTTCTTCTGTGAGCTTTGTTCAAAAATACAAAATGGAAAGCTTCTAGTCATAATTCAACAGATTAACCATAGAATTTAACTTTAGAATTTAACCATTCACAGAACACATAGAGTCTTTTCTCATAATCTGTGTCAAGGGCTGATTCAAGAGCACTGTAGAGCTCACACGTCCATTTGGCTGGATTTCCTAATGTTTATAGATAATTCTTTTGGCCTTTTTACATTAGGTAGCAGTTAGTGATCAGTGAGTGCAAGGAGAACACTTCCTGCTAGTTTTATATTTTGAATATTATGTTGTGACTTTTATTTGTCTTCATAGTCTTTTGAAAGTTCTGCGTCCTGAGTGTCGACGTGGCAGGTGAACATACTTGACAAGCACCCTGTCTGTCCTACACCTCTCTGATAGGACAAGTGGTGATAAATTTGAGGTATCAGCCCATTGATAAATGAACTGCATTACTTAGGTTTTTACCTTTGCTGTTATTAAGGAGTGATAGATCTTCTAAGTTTAAAGTCTGTAGAATTTAGTGGAAGGATGTGTGGAAAGCCACCTGTTGTGAAACCCCTGTGTGTTATTAACACAATCCTGCATTTGCTCTGCTCAGTGTGAACTAGTAATATCTGTACTGGTGTTAGTTTAATTGAATAGTTACAAGCCCTTAGGCTACCAAAACATTTTAGGTGAGACTTATTTGAGAGGTGTAACCAAGATTTAGGTATTCAACATCCTTCTTCCCCATAAGCACCAAATATCTGCTTAGTTTTCAGTGGAGCTAGTTTCCTCTGTCAGGTGCTTGCAGATTGCAGCTTTATGGCTTGCTTGGAATCTGAAAGGCAGAAGAATAAAGTCTTGAGAGGTTCAAACAAATGTCTTAATGACTTTTTCCAAAGATTATATGTATTGAAAAAAGTATTTATGGGTGGATTTTCTCAGAATTGTTTCTTGTTATTATTGTGTAGAAAGGCCAATGCTTCACTGGTGTTATATAACCTAAAAATAAAAAAAAAACCACACCCTTTTTAAAAAAATTACATCTTATGTGTTTTACACTTACTTGACAAGCAGTTCTGTTGTACAATACTTAGAAGAGAAGCAAGTCCATTTTGGATTGACACCAGAAAAACAGGTTAAAAAATAAAAATCATATTTAAATCTTGTGCAAAGAAGGTATGAATTAGAGAAACAATGCTGACCTATCGAAAAATTATAATTGCATCTACCTTTTTAATACACATGA
>VYZQ01028791.1:129507-145537 GCA_013400655.1 Mystacornis crossleyi
ACTTGGCTGACCTAAGGAGGCTGATGGAAGAGTCCCCAGGTGAAGAGGAGGGGGTTATGAAACAAAAGTGCTTGAAGTAGCCAGGTTTGGAGAAGAGGAAAAAGGGAAGAGATTGCCTTAAAAAGGGGGAAATGGTGCCCTTTTCTCAAGAAAAGCTGTGGGTTGAACCTCTGACCAAGCCCCAAGGAATGCTGAAATATGGCAAGGAATTTGAAGTGCGGTAGAGCATGCCAGAATTTGTTGTTTCACAGATATTTGTACTTTTTGTAATGTTACTTCATTAGGTGAAGAGTCTAGACTCCTTGAAAAACTGAGAGATTGTATGAACTCTAAATTGTCCCCTTATGCACAAGGTTGGAACTTGTGACAAACGAATGCCGAAGGAATTACAGGGTCTCAGGAACCAGCCCTGCTCCTACAGCCCTCACACTGCAGTCATGGGAGAGGTGTAATAAGTAGTCTCTGCCAAGCAAAAGCACTAGAAAAAGAAACTGGAGAATTTGCAGGGATCTAAGAAATTGAACCAAACAACCTAAACTTTGGGGGACCCCAAAGAAAAGATGTGGCTATCTGGTGTAGGATATAATTGAGGCCATATAGCACTTTGTATAAACAGCTAAGAACTCTATAGTTTTCAGAAAAGGAACAGAATTTCATTCTTCTTTTGTTTATTGAGTTGTGGGGTTTTTTAGTACCACACATTTCAGCTTTAGCTTTTTTTAAAAATCATCTTAGAATATCAGAGGAGTAGAAAAAGTGATTTTCTGTCTGTATTTGGCAGAACCATTTTTTTAATATATCTGCAATGATAAAAATGCAGGAAGATGGTGTCTATATTGTGAGTCTGAGTAGAAGATAACATGCTTTTCTTCACCACTGAAGCAATTTTCCAGTGCTATTTCTTGGTTTTGGAAGAGGAAGTTAAAGTGGTGATGTTTGTGGTTGACAGGAGATAAAAACGGCATCAGTTCTCTGTGCAAAATTTGTTTGCTTCAGTGGGTGTTGGGGCATGACTTGTATACTTCTCTGTATTTGTAGGAAGTTGCCTCCCTGTGTTTATACCACTGCTCTTTTTGTTGGGCAAAGAAGGTCTGCTGCTACCTTTTATTTTGTGTGCACTGAATTTTCTTCTGCCTCAAAATTAGTGCGTCAGGATGGCTCCTCTGCCTCTCACTGGAGCTCCCACTTCTCATTTCTGGCGTTTCCAGGCTCTTTCCCAAGGGTCACTGCAGCTATCTCCAGATACTCTCAATGCCTTTTTCTTTTTGAACCCCACAGAAGAAACAAAAAATCTTGTCTTCAGCTTGGTCTGCTAAGTGTAAAGGGCTGGAGATGGCTGTGCTGCTCCACTGATGTTTAAGGAATGGCTACATTTTGGAAGTCCTGCTTGTAACATAGCAGCTGTTAACCTTCAGCCACAGATGGCACAAGTGGTGTCATAAATATCCCGTGTGTGTACAAACACAACTCTCTTTTCATGTGGGGAGCATGAACTATCTAACTTGCCAAATTTGAGCTGTGAGGGTTAGCTTCTCTTAAGACTTCCTGAAGAGAAGGGCATAATACTCTGACTGTTATGTTGAAAAACAACATAGCTTGATTTCAATGTTAGTTTTTCTTGCTTTATAAATGGCTTTCTCTTTTGTAATGATTCTCCTTTTTGTCTCTCTCTGTTTCATTTTCTCTGTTTTTGGTGGCTATTTATAGTTTTCTGGTAAATCTTTCTCTGGTTTGGGAAAATTTTTTCTCTTTTTTTTCTTTTCTTGTTTTCCTTTTTCCTTTTTCCCCATTTTTTCTGTTTTTCCCTTTCTTCTTTCCTTTTTCCTTTTTTGAAAATGTCCGTTGCGTGTTGCCTTCTGTGCTTAAAACATGGCAACAGTTGATAACAGTGACACCTTTACTACTGAATATAGAAGAGAATTAGGGTTATTGATATATTTTTACCTTGTAATTCAGTGAAAGCCTGTTCATATACACCGTGCAGAGACTTGTCTGTGGCTCGGGTATTCAATGAGACATGATGATGCAGATGAACTTCTGTAATTACAGTGCGTTAATACATTCTGTATGTTATTTTGTAGTATGCAGAGAATTTTAGGCTGTGATATCTATATTCACATGGATTAATTTGACAGAAAACTACAGTGAAAAACACAATGTGTTCCAGAGAGTGGCGCCCTTGCTAGAGGCTTTGTGGAACAAAAGGTTTTCATGAGGAATTTCTCTGGCCACTTTTTTCTGTTCCGGCTATATATGACATTGCCTTAAAATCTGCCAGGCTGGTAAAGGATATTCTGGTACATTGATCACATAAGAGACCTTCAAGGCATTAATCATGAATCAAGAGATAGCTCATTCCCTAAAATTTCTTTCTGTTGCTCTTAATAGGTTTCTCCTAGTTATTTGCCTCCATTTTAACTCAATGGGTGCATAGTTTGGGTGTGAGTTTTGGGATACACACTCCTGCACTGAGAACTCTGAGGACAAGTTATTTGTTTAAGCTTCTCAAGGTGTTTGGAGGCCAAAGAGCCTCTCCCCAAGCCCTTTTTGTGCCAATACTTTGGAGTTCTGCCGAGCTCTAGTTTACATGGGTTTCTGCTTCTTTTTTCTTACATTATCAAAAGCCATTTGGATGTTGCATATTTTTTCTAAACTAGGCATTTGCATCTTGAACATTGATAGTGTTTCATTATGTAAGGCAGTCAAAAAGTTAAACTGGTGAAGAAGGAAAATCTGAATGTCCTGACTGGTTAAACAGCTGAATATGTAGAGCAAAATGAAGTGAAAAGTAAAAATGTAAATAAAAGCTGTCCCTAAAGCTTCTAAATTGTGTACTTCACTGAATCAGGCTGAAGAATCATAGTTGCTATTTCAGTATGAGGACATGGGTTACGATGAAGAACACCGTCATATTTCCTTAAATAATCTCTTCAGGTAACATTTCTTTTCCGTCTAAGATGAGTCTTTTGTGTTAACTTTGGCAATTTCCTTGGTATACTACAATGTAAAAGTAGTATTAAGTACTAAAACTTCCTCTCCCTAGAAACATCAATGCCTTGTCATAGAAACAAGGTTGTCATTCATCTATTAAGATTTTAATTGAGTCAATAATAACCATCCTGAGTTTCTACAATGGAGGACTGCTGAAGAACATCGGTTCAGTGTTGTATGTTAAATCATTTATTGTTAGACACTTTTCCTGCTTTGAGACAAATTCGGAGGAACGTCCAAAAGGAACATCCTCTGATAGAAGGCAGGTTACAGCCACCCCTCCCCCAACAGGTTCGGAAGGAATTTTCCTTGGAGGAAAGTGAAAAAAACCTATTTATTTAACAAGCAGAGTGCACGCAGGCACGGAAAACAAAGAATAATGCTAAATAATAAAACCTCTCACTGTGGAGAAGACGTGAGAAGATTCACAGTCTTATGTGGGTGTGACTTTCTCCTTTCTGGAGCCGGGGTTCAGCGTGGGCCCCTCCGGGCCGCGGTGTGGGGCCTCCCGGTGATGTTCTGGTGTTGCTGAACAATCCAGAGAGAAAAAGAAGAAGCCAAAGTCCCAGGGCTCCATGTTTTAGCTAACGAACAAGAAGCTAGCTAAAAAACGAGAATGTCACACTCTTCCCTGCTGTAGAGAACCGAGAGCTGGGTGGGGGGGGGTGAACAGGAAGATGCTTTCCTCCGCTCTGTAGCAGCGAAGAATGCAGGGGAGTGTGTGTGTACTTGAAGCACAAAACCGCTCAGCTCTTTTTTTTTTTCTTTTTCTCGGACTCAGCTTAAAGACACAGAAAGGCACAGGATTCATGTCTGGCATAGAGCAGGCCATAGGGGATACAGCATCATAAAGTCACCCCAAGACAACACTGAGTTTGGTAGCATCTGTTCATCTGTTCTCTCATCCTTCTCTTAAACATTTTCTTGCCTCTTCTGTTCACTCACATCACAGACAAACCTAGGTCACAGAGGACTCCATTGTTTCCAAAACTGCAGCTTGAGCTGCACAGGAGAGAGGTATTTTTTTATTATTTTTTTTCCTACTTTGCCTGCTCTTATGGGAAGGAAAAACGATGTGAGGTGTGTGTCCCTTGGGCTATAGAGTCCCATTCTCTGATAGGCTTTTTGGCAGCATGCTGACAGGTTATGAGTCATGTACAGATCTTGGGAAGAACTTCCCAAGCAAGAAAATCTGCATGTATGTCAGTTCTTTTCTCTTTCTTCCAGATGTGCCAAATCACTGTCATCGTTAGTGAAATGGGGTTTAGTGAAGTGTCAAAATTTAACTTATTCTTTTGGTATTTCTGTTGCATCAGTCATACCAAGCCCTTCTATGACTGCAGAACCTGCTGTGCTGAAGGGAAGACATCCCATTTGAATTGATAGTGAAGAAATGATTCAGTCAGCTGGGGTGTGCTCAGTACTCGTGAGCTTGTTTTCCTTTATTAACCTAAGTTCTCCTAAAGTTCAAGAAACACAAGTGCAGTAGTCTGCAACCATTTTGAACAAATTGCATGCAACGCTAAACTGCAGGAGTGACCAAGGGTCACAGCCACATATCTTCTGTGTTGATGATATCTCTTCCTGGCTGGGGTTTGCTGCCTGCTAGTTCAGCATGAGTTAGCGAGAGCCTGGTGCTCCACACTGTAGCAAGTCAATGAATTTATGACTCAGGCCCCAAGGTCCTTGTTCGTCTGTCAGTCTGTACCTCTCTCTTCTGCTGATCTGTCCTGACTACCTTGCTGCTGAAGTAGAGACAGCCTGGAAATTGCAAGTTTCGTATTAATCTGTGATGTGACTTCCTATTTTTCAGGAATGCTTAGGTATTTTTAACCAGTTTGTTAAAGCTAGATATTTGGTCTTTTGTATCTCTCTTGCCTCTTGGGTCTCAAAACAAAGCAGAAAAAAAAGTTTGGTGGTTTTTTGGTTTTGTTTTTGTTTTTTTTATTCTTGGGTTCCTCAGCACTCAGAGAACACAAACCTTTCAAGCATTTTAGGCAGGAATGGAAATCCCAGTATGAAATACACTTGAGTCTTGCTGGTTTTCATATTCTTTAAACTGTAATTCCCCTGCAATAGCATTGTCTCTTTATGGTTTCACTAAAGCTTTTAAATTTCAAAACATATTGAATTCTAAGTTTTCCTATTCACTCTGCTCACTTATTCCTCCTTAACCAGCAAAGTTCTCTCAATGCTCCACAATTGCCTGCTGTGACAATAACCTCTCTTCAGCATTTGAGATTATTTTAAAATAAATCCACAATAAATTCAATTTCTAAACATCCTCAACACACGCTGCTGCATGAAGTTACACATACTGTGAGTTTGTTGAGTGAGATGTGAATATCCAAGATTTACCCATCACAGGAATTGCATGACAGAGTTTAGTTGCCTTATTAAATTTCCACAAAAGGAAATTTACACTCTGACAGAGAAACAAAAAGATAAGGCAGGACACTAAGCAGTCAATTGAAAAACAATACCAGAGTGCTACGGGCAACAGGTAATACAGTGCCATCTCTTTCTTCTTTCTTTCTTTTTTTTTTTTTTTTTAATTCCTGTTTGCCAGGGTAACCACATTTAATAGGAGGTCAGTTGTGACAAGTGACCTTCAAGTGATAGTTGGTAGCAGTAGTTCATTGTAATTCTTTTTTTCCTCCACAGACCCATTTTTATAGGTGCATTGTATAGATCTTTAGATTCTGACATTCTTCCTACACTGTTACACATGTTTAGGAAAAAAACAATAGCCGGTAGAGCTTTGTGTAAGATGTTACAGTGCCTTTGAGGCTGACACACATTTTACTACACATGAAGATCTGCCCCGAGAGTGTAGCCCAGCATGCTCATGCAGCAGCGTGTGCACAGCATGACTAGCAGAGGCCCCAGAGGAAAGAATAAAATGGGATTCCTTTTGTGACTGGCTGCTTCTGTCCTTCCCATCCGCTGCTTGGGTCTTTTCAGCTCCCAAGCTCTTGTAAAGTTACCCGGTCTCTACACTCAATAGCTTTCTACGTGGTGCAGGAGGCAGAGAAGATGAAGGGTAATGAGTTAGTTGAAAATTGCTGTGTGTCCTGTTGGGAAAAAACAGACATTCCCTTTAAAAATGAAAGTGAAAATGTAGGATTCAGTGGCTTAATAGTAACTCCAATACCTCAGCTTGCTTATATTGCTCTTCTGTTACATAGTGTGGTATTGATAGTAGTGGCTACAAGGTGTCTGAGAGAGAGATGAGAGCAGGGAAAAAACCCAGTCCACTAATGCATTACATCCCAGGTTCATCAGCATCTTGTTTTACTCTGATGCTGCAGGTATATCAGCATAATGCAAAGTTTGGCCACTACTCAAAATGATAAACCTCGGTAACTATGCTTCTGGATCCTGACAGTGGATTAGAAACGTGTAATGGACTGAGCAGGTAATTGCAGCAGACTAACATTGCTGGTGTTAAATAAAAACATGATGCTGTAGGAAACCACGCACTGAGTGTCAGATGCAGGTTGCCATGCCCTTTTTCTCTCATGCTTTAGTTTTTTTCCACCTTGGCTCTTTTTGTCATTTGCTCCTTCCTTCTTGTCTTGAGAACTGAAAGTGCTCACTGAAAAGGTAGTATTTGAGATCTGTATTCGTACCAAGTTATAATCTTGTAGCAGCTGCCATTAAAACAACTGTCAAATACAGTTTTAGTGAGCTGTGCTTGCTAAGCATTTCCCGATACTGATGTTAACTAGCATAGAAGCAGGCTGATTACTCCAGTTTGATTGGCTCCCCCCATCTTAAATTGAGAAGAAAAAGTGTTACACACTATTTTAAAACAGAAATTACATAGTTATTTGTCTTTATATCTCTCTTGAAGCAGAAGTAGGTCTCAATGCATGTCATACCATCAAAAGTGATTTTTATGGCTTTTAGCAGGTACTCGTTTACCTTCTGCAAGCGGCAACTCATTGTATTTGTCATCAGTCTGGGAATGTATTTCTTTCGGATTTATGCAAAACACTTTTATTTGTTTAGCCTTTCCTCAGGTGAGACAGATTTTATGATATATAGCATGCAATTCAGTGCATTGTGTTGTTCACCCCGTATTTGTTAATGTAAAATTCTGAGAGGGCTGAATATGTGAATCTATCTATCTATCGATCTGCCTTTGGGGATTACGTGGAAAGCAGTTACCCTGAAATCAGGCTGTGATAAAGATGGAAGGAAGGCAACACCACAGGTCACGTTGGATGGTCTTATCTAGTGGCAAAGACCCAATACCACAGCAGGTTTCACAAGTCTTTGTGATTCCAGGTACAAATCACATAGATCTATTCTTGGAAAGACTGTAGAAGATCAGGTGACTGCTCGCTGTTGGGTTGTGACTGTTCACTAAGCAAACAAAGCTAAGAGGACTGGGTATTATTCCATAAGATATGGGAGCATTTCAGGGAGAAATGCCATATAAAATTAAGGCAAATAAACCTCTATTTCTTTCAGTAGCACCTTCTGTTAACTTGCATTTCATGTTGTATAGTTTTTTGCCCAAACATCAGGAGTTTTCTCTTCATAGCCAGCAAGATGGATAGAGGAATGGAGCACCTCTCCTATGAGGATAGACTTGAGAACTGGGATTGTTCAGCCTGGAAAAAAGAAGGCTTTGGGGTGACCTAATTGTGGCCTTCAGTTCCTGAAGGCAGCCTACAAGAAAGATGGAGACTTTTATCAAGAGCATGTAGGGGCAGGACAAGGGGAAATGCGTTCAAACTGAAATAGGATACGATCAGATAGGATATTAGGGACAAATTCATTACTGTGAGGGTGATGAGGCACTGGAACAGGTTGCCCAGAGAAGTTGTGGATGCCCCATCCCTGGAAGTGTTCAAGGCAGGTTGGATGGAGCTCTGAGCAACCTGGTCTAGCAGAAGGGGTCCCTGCCCATAGCAAGGGGGATGATCTTTAAGGTCTCTTTCAACTCCGGCCATTCTGTGATTCCACAATGGAAATACTAAGGTTAAACACAATGTGACTTTATATTATATAACAGATTATTGAAAAGAATTTGATTTTGCTGAGTTGCAAGTACTTTGGTTTGACTTCTTAAAAATAAGCTTGGTGTTCTTTTTCTCTATTGCTACCTTCTTTCCTCTGTTTGGGGGACTGGATTGTCAGAGGGCTTGTAGAAGCCAGGAAGATGAACTTCATAGTGCTTGTGTGCTGTGTGCAAAATGGACCCAAATTAGACTGGACCTTTTGTCTCTTTTAGCTGTTTTCTGTAAATGCAGGATGTGTTTCTGAGACAATGGATACAGTTTGAAAGTAGTATATACGGCCATCAGATAAAACCAGCTATCACTGAAATACGTAAAAGCAGCAAAGCACCTTAAAATAAAACTATTTGTCTGAACACAGTAGTTTAGAGGTCACTGAACAAATGCATAGATTGTCTTTTGGGGAGAGAGAGAAGAGCTTTCACTTAAATTGATGTCCAGAGGTCTCAAAGTAGTTTGCCAGCTGTTACCAAGTCCTGCAACTTGCTTACAGAATGAAAAAATTATCATCGCTATTTAAGGAAAAAGGGAGATAGGTTCTGCCAGAGACTTCACCTTCTCATTTGCTTTCTTTTACTTCACAGTATCACCATCCTTCAGTTTGTACATTGCAAGATGTACGTAGACTAAAAGAATAATGCAGAATGACCAGAGTACTAGCAGCAAATTTATAATAGCTGAATCTGAAAGCAACTACATGCACCAAGTTTAGATCCATTTGGAGTCAAGGAAAAATAAGAGAAGGACCTTGCTTGGCCTTTGAAAGCTAAATTCTACAGAGGCAAATTATTTATCTGATTCACTAGGGGTGTAATTTACATGATACTTGTTTCAGAGGCAAAATTTTCTTTTATGTTTTTCCTGCTTTTTTAGAAATTTCTGTTACCTGAGTTCAAATGACAAATAATACTGTGACTCTCGGCATCTAAAAGGTAGTTCTCATGCAAAAATACAGCAGCTGCATATATGTTAGGGTAGCACTCTGCAGTGTATACATAGAACACAGGGTAGAAAATGAGGAATAATGTATTGATGCTGAAGAGCCTGAGACCAGTGATAAATCATAAATGTTCTGCCAGTAGCATCTCTGCAGCTTTCTTAGACTCCAGCCCATGACATCCTTGTCAGTAACTGGAGCACAGGGCTTTGAAACAAACAGTGCTGAAAGACGGAATGATATTTTCCTCAGCCAGACCATGTTTTCCTCATTACATAAAAAGAGGTTGAAAGTTGTTTGCGCTGTGGGCACATTTGATGCATTTACTCAAAGCCTTCTGCATCCTCTCCTTTCCTTCCAGAAAGAGTCACTGATCCTTTCAGGAGCCCAAAACCTTGCTAAATGCCATTTGTTTTTTCTTACTGAAGCATTATCTGTTCTGTTTTGCTAATCTTAAGCTTTCCACAAGTGCTGCTCTTCCACTCGCTCATTACCCTTTCAGGTGTGTTTCTGTCTAGCTGTTATTTACTCTGCAGTATTTGAAACATTTCACACCCCTAGATGATATTGTGGTCATCTAAAACATAATTACACTGTACAAAGGCAAAAGTCTTACCTGCTCGTATAATTGCTAAGAGAATCGAAGAGATTTTCAGAGCCAGTGACTTTTTCTTGTTTTGAATTTAAAAAAAAAAAAAAAGCTTTTATATGTGCCATCTAGGGGAAACAAAAGCAGAATTAAAAAGGTATGAGATGTAAAATTCTGTTGTATATCCTATCTGTCAGTCATGTAATGAATCTTCAACCTCCTCTTCCACTTCCAGGGACCTGAGCATCTGTGAACTCTCCTGCAGCTGAGAGTGTATTGGTGTTACCACTGATTCCACCAGCAGTGCTCACCAGGAGATAATTACCACTTGAAATTAGCATTTTAATGAACTGATCTCAGGGAATGTAAAGCAAAATCTCCCAGGCATTAAAGAAATAAGTGGGCGGGAAAACTAATAACTGCGAAGTTCAACAGACGGATGGTCAGCAGGTGCTGGCTTGGCAAAGGAGTGGAGCTGGTTCAGGTTTTGGTCCTGCAAGCTGCCACCCCACTCAGGGACAAGGCCCAGTGGGACTTGGCAGTGTTAGGTTTGTGGCTGGGCTTGATGATCCTGGAGGTCTTTTCCAACCTAAATGATTCTGTGCTTCTCTCTCTGCTACTGCTTGATCTGCTGAGGGAATGGTAATTTAGTAACTGCACTGAAAGTTCAAACAGAGTAATCACAGTGATCAAGTGAAAGAGAAGCTCTCTGGAGAATGGTTATTGCTTTGCCCAGAAAAAAAAAAAATCATAAAAGCAAGAAAAAATTCTTACCCTGCTAGATTGAAAAAAATTAACCTGTGTGAAGATGGGAGTGCTTTTCTGGAGTTTGCAATGATTACACAGCCTGTCAAACAACAGTGGATATTTTGTTCAGCAGAATCAGTACTCTAAAAGATTTGAAAGTCTTTCAAAAAATTGTGTGGGTGTGTGAAAAGTGAAGTAACAGAATTGTCATTAAAGGAGAAATGAGCTAAAATGAGTCTGAGGAGAAATTTTATTTTTGAATGTTCAGAAGAAAAATCCCTTGATACTCAGTAGCTAGATTAGAGAACAGCATAAATGCTCCGAAGATGGAAACTGAACACAAATTCTTCAAATAGAGACTGCAGCAATTTGATTTTAAAAAACATAATTTTGTATATACCAGTAAATTTAGTTGTGTGATTAGAAGAGTCTCCTTTTGTTTCTCTTGCAGTAAATGTTTCTTTCTCACAGCCATAGTCATGAAGGCTGTATAATAATAAATGAACAGTTATCAACACACCAAGCCTTTACTTACTTTGGGTCTTTTTATGTATATTTGTTTCTCAGTGGGTGTGAATTTCTACAAAGAGAGGGCTTTTTTTTTTCTTTTTCCCCCAGAAACTCAGTGAAAAGCAGGAGTTAAAAAAAGTTGCAGAAGGTTTGCAATGATTTGATAGACAAGCATAAAAAGTAAGTGTGAAATTACACAAAATAATTTTGCAAGTAGGGATCAGTTCAGGGATGCTGGCTGATACGCAGTGCAGTAAATCTGCTTGTAATGAAGTTAAAGCACACATGCAAATGAAATGGTTTAATAAGGGAGCCCAGAACGAAATTACCTAAGATTACAATAGATTATTTCAAATGAAACAATTCCTTTTTGCTGTTAATAAAATCTCTTGGGCCCAAAGTTGGGTATTCATTCATGTTTAAATTTGTTTAGTTTTGTAATATAGTACGAATCATTTGTTTCAGTCATACGTTTGTTTCAGACTGATCACAAAATCATTAGATTTTGGCAGTGGAGCATTTAATTTCTCATTTATTCTATGTAATCTATCTTTGGTTGTTATGTGTATTTTATGTACCTTTAGTATATTGCAATGGGAACTCAAGCATTTTGTTATCTTTTGGTATTGCAAGAAAACACAGTACCAGTTGAGACTTCTGACAAATTTTATGCAGAGGGAATTTTACATATTACTGGGACTGTCACAGTATTATTTTCACTGTCATTCTGTGTCCTTGCTTGGTTTTGTACCTTATTTCATACGTGTTTTTTATGTTCTACTTTGTTAGGATTAGTGTAAGCACCACGTAAGTATTCTTGTCCGCCAGATCGTGTGATACTCCTGATTTGAATTAACGTGAAAAAAAATAGAAAGTGTTGGGTTAAACTGAAATCTATACAGATAAATGAAGCAATTACGCACACACCTGTGACACCAAAAGAGAAATCTGCGCTCTGGGAATGATAATGCTGCAGTTTTATACAGCAGGAACATGCCTTTGAAGGATTCAAAAATCTTGTGTCCTGCTCAGGTAGAATCAGACAGACAAAAGGGAATTTTAACGATCATCTAGTCCACCCCACCTGCCACAGGCAGGAACCTCTTCCACTAGATTATGTTGCTTAAAGCCCTGTCCATCCTGACCTTGAACACTTAAGGAGTTAAAGGATTAATGGATGTATGTTAAAGGCTTAATGGAGATAGGGGTCATATATATTTTGGATTCAACAACTCTGCTGTGTTTATTATGTCCAGACATCTAACAAAAAGCCACATGGTGTAAGCAGCTGCGTGAGGAAAGCATGAGGGGTTTGCAATAAATTATGATCACTTGCTACTCTGAGAAGTCATTCTGAGTAACAGATCAGTCATTGCCTTTTGTTCCTAGAATGAGCAGATTTATTCAAAAATAGTCACTGATGTTAACTACCTGTTCTTTTTGTGGTCTAACTTGTGTGGCACACACAGGCTTAGGTCAGTTGCCTCTTGCCCAGCTGGCTAATGGATGTTAGTGACACTGAGGGTTCTGTCAGCTGGTATTGATATTGCGAGGCCTCAGTAAGGCACAGTAAACTGAAGGGAAATAGTGGAAAACATAGCATTGAAAGGTATCAGTGAGAAAAATCCCAGGGACTTTTAATGTCCTTGCACTTTTCCTGTAAATACGTAGAGCAGGAAAGGGTCTTCTAACTAATTTCTGGGAGTTGGATGTGCTGATCTCTCTGGCTCAGCAGTGTTGCATGTGCAGCTCCTGGGCACGGCCTGAGATGTGCACGAGTGTGAGATGTGATGTGGGGCTGAGGCTCTGTGATCTCACCTGTGGTGAAGCAGAGAACAAAACTGAGGGCCCAGCTTGGGCAGCAGCCCGGAGTACACGGTGCTGGCTCAGCCGTGCTCCCTGAGAGGGCCGAGTGCCTTGCACATCAGCTTGCTCTGACACATGGGGAGCAAGCAGAAGGCAGCAGCAGTTTTGGCTGGAAGGATAATACATGCTGTTCTTGGCTTTTTCTAAGACAAGTCTGGCTTAGGTCGGGAGGGCGACTTCGAGTGTTTGAAGGGCCGGATTCAGCCCCTAGGCTGTGCAGCCCACACTGCTTTGAACAGCACACAGTGCTATCTGTTTCAGCATTGAATGGCAGAACATGTGCAGGAAAGCTTCTTTCCACCCCTGTTCTTCCCACCTGCCCGGCTTTACAACCAGGTTGGTTTTTGTCTTGGATTATAACACTATATTGAATGTTTCATTGCCTTTGTGCTTTAGAGAAATCTGGGTTTTCTCATGGTTTTTTGCAAGCCTGAGTTATCAAGCAAGCTAATAGGGTAGTAAAGGTGTTTGACATTAATAAAGCTAATGAACAACAATGTTGGAGCCGTCCTCATGCATGCAATCAATTTTATGAGGCTCACTTTTTCAGTCATTTCTCCAGGTGCTCATACAGGACCCTGGAAAAAATGAGTCATAAATACTTAAACACTTCCAGTACTTTGATGAATATTTTACATTGTAGAATATGTGAATATTAGTAATTAATGCAGACCTGAGAGCTGGAAAAATTTTTATAACCAGAATGGCCGGTCACTAAGGCTCGGGGATGCAGTTGGAACTGAATGAAAGGAAAGTGCTTGCCAAATTGTCTGTTTGCATTTCATGAAGAACTGAGAGTGCAAATGGAAAATACTTCCTACGGTATACTAGATCTCACCTTTGCATTCTGGAAAACTCTGGCAGGGCAGTGATAATGGGCATAGCGTAGGCTACACCACAGTTAGGGTGAGACAAAAAGGGCAAAAACTGTGAGGATGGATGCCAAATGGAAATATATCCCTTCTGCTTCAGTTGCTGCACCGAGAGTCTAAGCAGACAGTGCCGGCAGGTCTGAGGAGTGGTACAAGCAAATCAGCTGGGGCTGGGAAAAAAAAATCCAACTGCTGTGTTTCAGTCCAGTTTCTCTGAAAGCAAGAACATTAGAAAGCAAATGTGATATGCCTATGACAAAGAAATGGAGGAAACATCCTGCCAAGGAAAACAGTTTCTTCTGTCTTGAGGTCTTGAAATGACTTATTTACATCCCATTTTCTTCTGTGCTTAAATTCACTCCTGGTGAGAGGACATCTTCCGTGTGTTTGTGTACCAGCACGTAGGCTTTCTCTGAGGTCCAGGTCACCAGCATCTGCCTGGAAAGGAATACAGCAGGAGACATTATTCAACAAGTTTTTAAATGCATTGTTAAGATTTTGCCATTTTAAGTAAAGGAAATGGCTAGAGGGCTCTTTTCTGTATAAACAAAGCAGAGGAAATCATTGAGGCTGTCCAGACAGGGTAACCTTGGTGAGAGCATCTAAGATGTATATACTGTATATATTACTGTATACAGTTTCTATGACAGGAATGAAAAATAACAACATAATAGCAGCTCCTTTTTTTTTTTTCCCTAAAGCATATCCAAGTGCATGGTTACCTCATTGTGAAGGAAAGTTTGAAAGAGTAGCAAGAGAACAACCCCAAGTAGGAGAATAAGTCCATGGGAAGCAGAAGCTGCATCAGGTTACTAAGGTCAAGACAGAACTATAGCGCAGACACTTCAGAATGCTGTGAGAAGACCAAGACACAAAATAAAATGCAGCTAACAAGAAATCAGAAGTAATAAGAAATGTTTTTATAAAGGTATTTTTCAGCAATTCATTGTGAAAATGGAAAGGCTTATTAATTAGTGTCATCCTGGTTCTTGTACTATTCAGTACCCTATTAGCAATTTAAATAATAGAAAGATTTTTCAAATTCCTTCCGAGTCCATGATGCAGTGTACTGATTTATAAGTGGGAACACTCTTATACAGTTACAAGAAATTTTGAAGTGTTTGCAGTTCACATCAGCTTCTAGGTTTTCAAAGCTGTTGATTTTACTTTTCAAAAAGGACTATTTGCTGCATTGAGATCTGCACTGAAGAGGAAAAAAGAAACAAAAGATACTGAAAGAAAAAGTGCTAATGAGACCATCTCCTCTTGGTTTTCTTCTCTAATGATATTTAGAGAAAACACTTATTTTCTTTAGGATGCCCTGACTCCAAAGACGTAGACATCCATGTACCTGCTTAGTTGGTATCAGATAATTTTAAAAGCACTGCTGTGCTTGGATCTGGGCCCTGCATGCTCTTGTGGCCTTTCTAGCAAGCCCATATAGACTGTGGTAGCTTTAACCAACATTTGACAGCTTGTTTCTCAAAATCCCAGGAGGTTCAGGGCTCTGGATGAGCAGAGGGAGAGAGCAGCTGCTGGAGTCTTTCAGACTGGTGGACCTCAAGGAAGTCACGTGGTAGAAATTGGTGTTTTCTGGTGATCAACACAGGTTCAACACCAGGTGACTGGCAATGTTACCTTGTTGCTTAATAGTCAGAAGAGGATGCCTAAAGCTGTGCCTCTAAGACAGCTTTGCCGTGGTTGTCCTCTGCTCCAAAATGCTGAGCTACAGAGTAGTGGGAGACAGACAAATGAACAACGCATCTCTTGGCAGAACTGCAAACTTTGAATGTTGGGAGTGGGATAAGAAGGAATGTTGTGGTGACATGTTATAAACAAATCAGGCAACCAGATTTGTCTCAGCCTTGAAAAAAGAGGCCTTAGTGGGACTGGAGAGTATTTTTGGGATGTCTGCTAGCAAGCCTGAATTGTATCCAACAGGCAGCTGGAAACGCCCTAGAATCCAGAAGATCAAATTGCCCTAAACAAATAAGTTCTCACTTTGTTTCTAGAAATATAAGGTATGGATATATTTTAGATATATCCATTTATATCTTATACATAAAGGTGAATGTGAGCTGTGATTGATGTATTTACCTGTCAGTAACTGTTTATAAATAAAGTGCTGATGTCCAGATGCTTCTCACTCTTGCCGTAACTTAATACAGCATCACTGTTGGGTTAGATTTCTCTGCATTCTCTGATATTTCACTCCTCACTATACAATAAGGTAAATGCACCTAATTTCGATGGTGTCAGCACTTGCCAGAGTGGATGACTCTGTCTCAGTTTAACAAGGAGCAAATCTTTCATAAACGTGCCTTAAAAACATGGCTCTTCAGAAGAGCATTGTAAAAAAATGCTGACAAGATGGTTATAATGATTTTTATAATGAATTCCTGAGTAAGTGTTGGGGGTTGAGAAAGTTTTCTTTTTGTATGTGTATGTGTTCTTTTCTTCTCCTCTCAAAGGAATTTTTTCCCATGTT
>VYZQ01028791.1:145649-160654 GCA_013400655.1 Mystacornis crossleyi
TTTTCCATTCCGGGGTGGGAGGGGGACTCCTGCCTTCCTTAGCAGACACCTGTCCAAACCAGGACAGTAAGGAACTGAGATAAATCAGTTCAGGCTTTGTATAAGAGGAACAGCTTTGAAGCTATTAAAAAACTTTACCTTTTTGAAAGTCAGTTAATCAGGGCAGTTAAAATACATAAGTGAAAGAAAATTAGGTATCTACCTTTTGACGTTGAGAAGTGGCATCTAATCTTAAGACTTGAAATAATTTCAGTCTCTCAGAGATTTGCACTGCATGCCAGCATTCCTGCTGCAACCTGAGGTAAGGAAATTATTTTTCTAACTCATAAACTAATTTCAAACATTCAGAGCCCTTTTCCATTGTCTGTTGTGAGCAGCTTTGTGCTGACAGCAACAAATATTTTAATTTTTTTTGTTTATTTGTTTTTGTAATGCTGGTTTCCAATTAAGCTAGTTCTTCCTTTGGAAGGTGGCTTGACATCCATAAGAAATCTCTAGAGTAAATTCAAAGACCCATTTTCAGGCAAACAGGCTCAAACGAAACGACTTGGAAGCAGCTATGCTACTGCATTCAAGTTAGTGATCCAACCCATATAAAAGACACTTCAAACCTAAAAAGCAATGCACATTCATTCAGGGCATCACAGCAAGGTTTGCAAGCTGAGCTGTGGCACTATTCCAATTTGGTTATGTTGCTTTGCATTCTTAAATAAGGACAGTTTCCACTGCCTTTGGAGACACTGCACGATTTTCAGCTGCACAGTGTCATCATGCCCAGTGTCAGAGGAGACTTCTGTCAATAATTTATTCATTATACAGAATTTTTTTCTAGAGTAAACATATTTAGTTAAAGACTGTTTCCATCTGTTCAGCTTTTCTGTGTCTCACAGGTCCAAGAGGCTTATAGAAAGTGTAGTCAGGGGCTAAACTTCTGAATTGCATCCTGAATTCCCTACGACTCAGCATTATCAGTGGAGCAGCTATAAACTAGCAGGACAGCTGACCTTCAGTCTTCTGAAACACTCAAGTTTCAAATAGATGCATACTAATCATATCTATTCTGTTGTTCGCCTGTGAGTCATCAGGTTTCCTTCAGCTGAGAAATATCTGTGTCAAAGAAGAAAATCAGAAAGTGCTATTTTTTTCTTCTGCTTATCCTTTTGACCTCGTTCTACCAACTGCATAGCCATGAGTACTTTACATTTGCAAAGATAAAAGTGGACACCTTGGAAGAATTTCCTGGGTGTGGTGCTCCAGTGTCATAGCAGGAGAACTTAATATTTCTAGAGCTCTCCTTGCTTGATTTCTTCTACACTCATCTTCTCTTCACAGGAAACATATCAAAGTCCTTTTTTAGTCCCACAGTGTACACTTACATTTAGCACATGCAGGCCTAAATCTTTTGAAGATAAATATTCTGAAAAGCTATAACTTTGGGGCTTTTAAGAGGTATCCGGTTCCTGTGAAGCATAAAGGAACTACATAAATATTAGGGAAGTTCAAGAAAAACAAGATTCTCTCACTGATGCACACATTACGTGGGTACAGAAGGCAGAGATGAATCCTCTGTTGTTGCAGGCAAGTATAGCTGTGTAGAGATCCGGGTGTATCTGTAAAGCACCAAAGCAGAGCGGGCCAGGGAGGCCCCTGTTGCACTGTCTTCAGACTGGTATTCAGGAGAGGGCTGTGTAAACAGCGGCAGGGAAGAAGGTATTCTCAGTTCCCCAGAAAAACCTGCTATTTCTCAAAATATTTTCCTCTTTCACGCAGTGAGAACTCTGTCCCTCAGGCAGTGGCTGTGGGTGCCAGCAGGCAGCAGGATACTTGGAACAAACTTCTTGAGAGTCTGGCATGAGCTCCTGAGAATCAGTTTCTGTGCCATGCAGAAGGGTGTAACTGCTTGTCAGTTCTTCCTCTTGACTTCATTGTCCACTACTCTGCTTGTAATTAATCTTGCAGTCTGGATGATATATGGACTATGCTGTTTCCCTACCTGCTTTGGGGTTGATGTATTCAAACCCCCGGAGTTAACATTTTGTGATTCAAAACTCCTGATAAATTATTGAGGGCTCCATTGTGTCTATAGAGGATAGTTTCGTATCACATTTACATGGGAATCAAGGTCATGCTGGGTTTCTTCAGAAAAACTGGCACTTCTTGAAATTCCAGTTGTTTCTGAAAATCAGTGATTAAAAAATGTGTGTTTAATAATCTAGACAGCAGAACTGTCTGTAGTTGTGTATGGGTTTGCTTTTAGCTGCTGTGGGTGAGCAGAAGTTTGTACCTCTTCTGCTTGAGGAAATACATCGATAATGTTTCAGAGAACCGATTGTTCTGACCCTCCTTGGGCTAATTTTGCATAGCGCTGTGTGAACATAACAGCTTTCTAGAGGAACTAAACACCACTCTGCCACATTTGGTCACTGAGGTAGAACTCCAAACATGCTTTGCAGTCCCATTTCTGTTTTTTCAGCGCACACATGGCTTTTGGTACAAGCCACTGCTTGTAATGAGCTCCTCAGAGATTTCTTGCACCATGTGCACCCTTGAGCTCTTCAGTCATGCCCCGTGGACTTCGTATTTTTCTGTTGCTGATGTTTCTCATAATCTGTGAGTGCTTCACAGTTGGGAGCAGTGTTGGGAACTGTCTGGACAGCACAGCAAAGTGCTAGGGAAAGGTCAATGAGCTTCAGTCCTTGCTGTGCAAACTTGGTATTTTGTGTCAGAACCTTGTGTCCTTTCAATGTATCCAGAGATATGCATTCCTTTTGCCTGCAGTATGTATACCCCTACATAGCTGCAAAACCATGATGTTTCTGTCTTGACTTTCCTCCTAGCAGAATGTTGTATATTACATCAACAGCAAAATGTGAAGGCACGAGATGATGCCACTAAAACAAATACTCTCCTTTATCTTTCTCTCTAGAATTATGCAGCAAGTGATTTCACTAATTGCAAGGAGGAAACAGAAGACAGCGACACTTACGAACCTATGTTAGGCTCAGAAACTCCACTAGCTGTGGGTAAGTCATGTTGTTAGACAGCTTTGTTGGTACTGATATGTGCTGTATTAAATGAATGAGTTCGTGGGCAGAGAGGGCAAGTTATTCTAACACTTTCAATTTCCACGAATTACTGCAGCTTCCAGGGAGGGCAGATGTCCTAAAAGGAGAAGGCAGTTGAGAGATTCAGTTAGGATAATAAAGTTATTGCTCAGTGAGAGACCTTGTTGCAACCACCCCTCCCTCCTTTTAAACTCTGGAAATTTGTGATCTCCACTCTGAACCTAGAAAACTGCTGAATTCTCCAAGCTCTCAGAGAAGAACCTTCATAAAAGGGGAAGGCACTGCCTTACATGTGCAGTCGAGTCCTGTGTGGAGGCACAGAGAGTTGACATTTGGCAGCTTGATGTTCCTACTTCCAGGCATAGATTGATGACAAGCCTGTTGATGATCTGTGTGGTCGTATGCATTCCCCTTGAAAACTGCAAAGTTGCTTGTTTGCATTTACCAATGGCATCTATTTTGCATATATCTTGGAATACCATGGATCTATGAGACTAAATTTAATCCTTTTTTTATCTTGTTGACAATTTTATTTTTTCAACTGTCTCATACATATGAAAAGGACATTTCTTACTTGCTCAGTTCAAACTGGTTGCTTTAGCACATAGAGGTAGATGATAGACACTGAAAAAACAGGTTTGCTCTGATAAAATTTTCACTGTCTCTGTCACATTGTATATGGGAACACCTCAAGGTGAACACATGGAAGAAGAACCCGAACTGTAGCAGCTGGCCATGTTAGGTGGGTTAATGCCCTAACCTCCCATATAAATCAGTGGTGAAAGGCAGGCATCACCAAAGGATAATTGAGAATGGAAACCTACCTCAAGGGCTCAGAAAAGTCTGCTGACAGGTTGTGTAGTTAACTCTCTTACATTACTGAGGTTGACTACTAAAGTTTTGATGCTGTATGTAGTGATTAAAATGTACACTTTCACATCCCTCCGCCCTGTTCCTGGTCTGTGGGCCACTAGAGACAGAAGAGCTCTGTTTCCACAAGTCTACGGTCTTGTCTCCCATGGACAATGTTTATTTCATTTTAGAGAGATTCAAATACGCATCCAAATCCCACTGTACAAAAAGAAGTAGCACAGATGTGTGAGCTACAGCTTTATTTTGCAAAGCGTTGCACTGTGCTGCATTGAAAGTCGTGTAATAGAAATTCTGGAGGCAGGGAAATTGTGTGTGATTTCATTCTGACAGCAGCTCTAGAAAAGTTCAACATTGCGTGCACAAAGATGGTTGTGTATCAGAGTAGCAAGGTACAATGAAAACTTCCACTGTTGATTTTGTAAATATTTAAAAAGCTGTTCACTGATGGTATGGATTTGACAGCTTTCCTGTTGTATCAGTTCATAAAAGTTTTATTAGCCATTGTGTTGCTTCTGTAGGAATCCTTGAACCAAGAAATGCTTCCAGATGGCAATTTTTATATGAAATAATGCTGTTTTTTTAGTATTAAAAGCCAAGCAGAACTCAGGAGATTGGTATGCAATTGGATCAAGATGCCAACAAGAAGCCGAGGTGGATGAGGAAAAGAAGGATGACCAAAAAGCCAGCAGAGAGGAGACAGACTATGAAGATGAAGAAGAGGAGGATTCATACAGCTTTCACAACAGTCCTGGCAGTTTGTATGCCAACATAGGGGCTGAGCTCAAAGAGAGCAGAAGAGATTGTTTTTCCTGCAAGAGGCCACCCCCTCCTCCCCCTCGAACTCTGCCGGGCATCCAAAGACAGGACAACCTGCACAATTTATCACAAGGTACGATCTTGGGAGGAAAATAACCCCAGATACAAGCATGTGCAAGGGCAGACAAAGTAATGCTGTAGAGATTGTGTATGACTGTGTGTGACTTCTAACAGCAGTATCTGGGCAGGATGGCCCTCATGCTACAAAGCAAGGATTTGCATATGAGGCCCTAATTCTGCGAAACAAGCATGTGCATGTGACCTTTGCTGCCTCAAAATACTCATGACTGGGTTTGTCAGGTAAAAACCGGGGTATGGGCTGCTGGGTTCAGCTTTTCCTCGCTCTACCTATCTCAAAGAGCTGCCAAATAGTGCATGGGGGCACTGGATTTACAAGAAAGGCTTGAAACAAAAGATGAAGCCTGTATTTTTGTCACATTGATGTCATTATTTACCATTTTAAAACATTAAATGCTATAGTGATTTAATACAGCTTGAAATTTCACAGGTAGAATTAATAGAAAGTGACCCTGCAGAGAGTAGTAACAGTATCTTACTATGTTTTAGCCAGTGTTGTAGTTACTTAGAAGTACAAAGTTATATTGCAGATTGAAAAGAAAGGCGGGAATTCTGATAAATGTTTTGCCTTTTTTTTTTCCTTTTTTTAATACATCTACCCCAGAGTAAAAATCTAAAATTTTGTGTTGTGGTTTGATTAAAGTGATGAGAAACTCAAAATACTATTTGCATCTGTTTCAGGAGGGGTGATCATCAGTTTTTCTCATTGGGACAAACAAGTATGCAAAATAATTCAAGCTTAAATACCGGTTTTAAATAGTTGCGTAGGGGAAAAAAACCTCTTTTTATTTGTCATAGGCACTACTGATATGTGTGCACACAAATTGCTTCTCAGTTTCTCCACAGCTTATTACTGTTAACTCTGTTTTCAAATGTAGTGTAACCTATTAGAGTCTTAAATTACCATCACCAAGTAGTCTGAATTCACATCATTAGACAGAAATAGCTGCTATAGGTAGGGTTTTGTCCTGTGTTCTGCTGTGCAAGAAAAAGCTGGCTATATATAGAAAGTCACAGGTGAATTTTAAAGAAAGAGGGGCAGAATAAAATTAACATTAAAGATGTGTTTTGCTTCCCAGAAAACACTCAACTGCAGCTATATATGTGTGTATAAATGAGGGGTCAGTTTTGGCACACCGGATTTGTTAGTGTGGGTTTGGTATAAATGCCTGTCTTGGAATAGCTCTTACATGGCTATATCACCATAGTAACATGACCCTCTCTGCCAAATGCTGTCTGTCTGCATGTGGGTACCAGCAGAGGAAGTTTCCTGGTGCCCTGTGCCAACTCCTGTGCTGGTAAAGCAGAGTTCATCTAAAAATGCTCCTGTGGAAATAGTTCATTTCAAACGTGCTCTGAATTATTCTGTGTTTAGCTGTGGTTTCATCACTGGGGAATGGGGTATCAGAATTCCTCTAGATGAGGATGATACTTCCTCTCAAAGAGGAGCTCTAATGAGTTACTGATACCTACTTTCAGTCAGCTGCTTGCTTTAGGGCTTGCCGTGGAGTAGTTGAAGGCAAGTCCTCTTGTTCTTCAAGTCTGTGTTTTGGCAGTGGCCTGAGAGTGCCCCCTATGGGAGTTAAAAAAAAGAATGTCCTACTGAGAAAGAAACAGAACTTGTGTAGTGACACGGAAACAAAATATTATTCATATTAAACATGGCAGCTGTATTAACACCACTTGTGGTTTTAAAACATTATATTCTCTTAGCCAGAATGCATGTTGATAGCACATACTATTATTAATACATCCCATTAACAAATATATCCCACTTACAACAGTTGTTTACCTCCTCTGAACCCATAAACAGGTAATTCTTTAAATAGCAGCCAAAGGATTGAAAACACCAGTAGGGACCACAGCCGAGTTTAGCAGACACACATACGTACAGGCAGTAAATTACAACACAAGGGAAACATGAGTCAGTGCAAGAATTCCAGGCAGGTCTACTGTTTTTGCAGGAAAGATGGGTAATCATGCCAAGGAAGTTATAAACATTTATGGGAACACCAGCCTCAGTGACAGCTTCTAACTCTTAGCAGTTGGTGGATGTTTTAAGGCGAATCAAAACAAACCCAGGTACCAGGGAAACTGTCAATGCCTTTTAATGCTGTAAAAGGCAAAACCTAAAGGAAAGCAAGTCCTGAGTAGTTGTACTGTGAAATATATGAAATATAGGGAATACAGAGAGACACAGAAGTTACTGGGGTGGGGGAGTTGGGTGGTCTTAGCATAGATTATAAGAGGTCATAAATTATACCTGCATTGTAAGGGGCTTTTTAAGTTTTTTTTTCACCTTGGCCTACAGTAGATCTGTAAAGACCTCAACACCCCGTGAGATACTGAAGATGTTGGAAACACAGAATCCAGCATTTCAATTAAGTTTCAATTCCTAAGTCATTTTTGCAACAGGTAACAAACAGCTTGATTTTCCAGAATGATAAGGGCCGCAGGTACCACTTACTTGGTCTAGCCATGAGTTACGTGTTACAGTTAGTTACACATGTTGGTGTAACTCTCGTGAGAGCAACCGGGGCACTCGGTACTTCTGCAAATAAATCCATTTATTTTGTGGCTAATAGCTAAGCATCTACATTTGATCATCTGATGTGAAATCATGAGGAGGCCCTAAAGTTGGAATTCCAAAAGGGATTATTCCTTTTGGACATCCTCTCTAATGAGTTAGATGATCAGAAGCCTCTGAAAATGAGTGCCCTTTAGTTTAGAAGTGAAATTAGGTCTCTGAGCTCTTTACAAAACTCTAAGGCTCTAAGATAAGTCCTAATCTCCTTCCTTTACCCTGTATATGCAACACAATTCCTTCTTTTTTCAGAGAGGAATTTTGTGATGGACAGGAGTAAAAGAGAGCACGGTGATGGCCCCACAACAGCATGCTGCAGAGAAGACCCAGGCACCTGCGAGGAGGACAGCGAGGAGGAGGACCCCTACACTTGTGTGGCATCGGATGAATGCGTGTACGACCTCATACTGGGGCAGGAGGAGCAGGAGCAGGAGAAAAGGAAACACTGCAGGTCCTTTATCATGAACAGGCCGCCAGCCCCTGCCCCCCGGCCCCTGTGTTCGCCCGTCAGAGAGGAGAACACTCCCTACATAGTACAAGGTTGGTGCTGCTGCCTCAGAAATATTTTCTGGGAGAATGTAGACGTCTCTTCTCTTTGAGGAGTAACATTTTCTAAAAGACTAAGATCCCTGTTCAGTTGCCTTCAAACCAACACGTTGTTTGTTTCAGTCAACCTATTCTCACCCTTCAAACGAGCTGAGAACATCTCTGAATAATTTTCAGTTTGCATCTGAGATAGTATCACAGTTTTTATTTAGCTTTTAAAAAATTATGACAATATGATGGAAAATGAAGAATCACTGGCTAGCTGTGAGTGTAGCTGTTACAGCAATGCGGTATAGAATGTGCTATTTGAATTGCCTTTCATTTCAGTTTCTTTTTCAGAATGATTTTACTTAAGGCTGAAATCTCTCTCTTAGAATTTTTTTTTTTTTTTTCTGATGAGAAGGATTCTCTTTTCTGGGAGAAATGCCTGTGTGAGGATTCCTCTTTCAAGTATCTTTTCTCCAATTCGAGATGCGAGAAATGGGAATTTCTAGGTAGGATCATTATATTTCTAGAAGGAAAGATTATGTCTTTTTACTGCTTCTCTGAAAACTGGGAAACATTTTTGAGCTTTTTCATGGAAATACAAGACCGGAAGGGATTTCGGATATCTTCGTAGTCCAGTTCAGACTGAAACCAAATTTGAAAGTAACAAAAGGAATTCAGTGAATATACTGCAGAGATCTCTTTGCAAGTCCCAAAATCCATCCTGCCTGCATCTCCAGCCTCTTTTACAAAAACCTGCCAGTGTATAAGAATAAATGTTAAAAAAATAAGCTGACAAAGGACCCCATTAGATTGCTTACTTCATGCTGTGCATGTTTTGCACTAAAACAGAATTAATACTACCCAAAACATCCTACCAAATACAGAGGAGCACCTCCTCTTTCATGCCTATCTCAGTCAGTGATTTCTTTTATTCTTCCAGGTTAGGGCCAGAATACATGGGCTAATGCATTCCTCATTTAGTTGCTCTTTCTTCAGCATATTCAGGAGGTACAAGTGTGAATCATTACAGTGTAATTCAAGCATGGATGGGTATAGTGGGACTTTTACAGCTACAGAAGTGATGAAATGGCTGCTTTTACTGAGGTTGCTAGAGCAGTGTCTCAAATCATGGTCCACCATCATCACAGACAGATCAGTGACTTGGAAACCCTTAGTGGAGATGCTTTATTTGGGAGATGGCTTTTACTGTCTTCTCTTGCGCTGGAGTGTTTCTGCTCTGTTCACTAAGACAGGTACTGTCAGAGGAACTGCTTTGGTGGGGCTGTGGTTCACCCTGTGTGTATATTCATAGGTACACACACACAAGTTTTTTACCTCTGCTTGTATAAGCATGTAGTGGTAGAAAAATTATTTTCCTCTAGTTCTGTGAAATCAGCCTCTAGCTCACGTTCCTTTGTTTACACAATACATGAGGAAAAATAGAAGCAAAGCTTCAGCTGACCACTCAGGTCTCTGTTTTCCTACCTGTCCTGCTGGTTCCAGACCTAGACTATCTCATTTTTGTCCATGGATTCCTGAGATAGCTAGTGAAATTTTAGACAGAAGGAATATATCTTGAGACGAAAGATTTGTCTTGCTACTTGGATTGGCAGTTTTTGTCCTCCACATTGGTTAAAAAATTCCCTCTCCAGTCCAGCAACATCGCAATTTCCAATTTATTATTTTAGAACTGCTTATATTTGATAAAAAAGATTGTTTCATCTGTATGAACCAGAAAACTTCATGCTAGTCCATCATTAAAATCTGCATGTTTGTAGCACTTCCTTTACAATTTAAGTAGTGTAAAATACTCTAGTTATGCGTATACACATTTTTCATCCAGCAAATAAATTGATGATAGTTTGGGGGTTTGTTTTCATGCATTATATTTAAAAGAGCATTGCTGATGTTGCAAAGTCAAATAATCAAGAATTGAGGTTGTTTTACCCATTCTCCCTGCCAGGAACATTACAATACAGTAATAAGTAGGTAGCCATATGCAGTTCTTTATCTCAGATATTTTATTTCATCTAGTGTTTAAAGTGGGTGAGCATAAAAAACTTCAGTGTTTTTCACTCCCATTTTGTTTAAAATATAATTCATGCTTGCCTTAGGCCTCATGTATTGTTTCAGACCCTCCTGTTATAAACCCTTTGATTTTGCATCCACTGAGGTTTTGGATGCCCAATATGAAGTAACTGAGATTCTTGAGATGAACAGCATTACCTAACACTTTGCTCATTCAAAGCAGAGACACCATTGATTTCAGTGGCCACTACGAGTTCACAGAACTTCCAATTAAATCCTTAGTCTAGTCAGTGCCCTGACTTCAGGCATTCACAAGCCTGATTGATGCCTTAAATGACTCGTCTGACCTTTGGCTAGGACTCTGTTGGAAGGACAAGTCCTGTCCTGCAGAGCAACTGAACTTAACTGAGCCATCCTTCCATCCTCTGTATTCACTCTCTGTTTGCTAAATACCTTTGGACTTACTAAACAAATTATTTAATATTCGTGTAAGAAACAGATTGTCTTCACTGCACAGTTCTGGTTGATCTTCAGAACCGTTCCCTTCTGGCATTCAGTAAGACACAGGTCGTGAGGAAAAACTGGGAGAATGCATGCACCATGCACAGAGGGGGCTGTGTTAAGGCTACACATTTGCCCACAAATGGATCCCTGTGTACTTTGGGAGTTCATGGAAAACTTCACGCCCCAACGTTTGCAGAGGCTGCTGTGATAGTGCCATGCAGAGATGCAAGAGGAGGATTTATTTTTGCCCTTTATGTACCCATAGATGGGCTCATTTATTGGGCGGGCTGGGGAGGGGAAGGTAAGCATTGCGTAGCAGAAATGCCTTTTGCCTCTTGGACTGCATGCAGGTGACTCTTTTTAATTTATTTTTATATCCATACGGAGAAATCAAGTGGCTGAATTTCCACAAGTGCTTTCACCACATATTGAATGAAGGCCGTGACGTCACAAAAGAATATTTTCTCCTTTAAGCAAAAGTGGTGGTGCTTGCATGAGAATAGCAACAAAGAAAAAAGCAAGCAAATAGCTTTCTTTGCAGTAAGTAGCTTTCACATACATGGAATCTCAAGTTTACAATGGGCAGAAGGCCTGCTCCCTGTAGATTACCCCACTTGGCATTCTGCAGAACAGGATTGGGAAACTCTTGATCTATAGAAAGCAAACATGGGACTTGACAAGAGTCATTTTCAGAGCAAGATCTACACTTCAAAACCTAGGCAGTAAACACTCAATGATGCAAGTTGTCATAACTGAACTACCACAATTTACAGTTTGAGCATCTGCCTTGAATTTGCTGACAAATAAATTCTGGGAAACATGGGTGTGTTGAAAGATTTAAAACATAAGTGTTCTAATCGCTTTTACTCAGTTTCATTTATTATACTTTCAAATTTTAATGAACATTCAAACTGCTGTATAGAACACTGGTAAACAGATTGCATTATTAACAGAGAGTACATTTGTTCTTTAATTTAGACCACTGCAAGAATTCTATCTTGTGTGTGAAAAGCTCATCAGCCAGTGGAGCTTCAAATTGGTGCCAAGTAGCTCTTTGACCAGATGGTGTGCACTCTTACTGTGCTCCCTTACCATTCCTTAGGTGCTTAGTATTCCTCTGTACGTTATTTCAGTGTTTTGTTCAACTGTGTGCTGCCAAAACAACTGTTAAATAAACATCTGAAGGTGTTGTGTTTTCAGTTTAGAGTGCAATTTAAATTTTCCCTATTGATACCAAGTTTGATTGAGCTGGAAACCAAAGTTCCCAGTGTAGTTGTAGGACAGCTGCATGAGTTTCTGCAATGTCCCCCTGCCACTTCTGAAGCCTGGCCTACTAGGACTCCCTCAGGGTTAAGGATTACATTACTGTCCTGGTTTAATCATTTACCTCTCACCACAGACCAATAGTATGAAAGGGTTTGTCTGCAGCAAAGATAGCTGTCCTACAACAGCATAAATAAAACTTCCTATGCTATAGCCTCTATTTCTTTGCAAAACTCTCGCAAATCCGTGAAGGAATGTATTTCCCCTTTGTGCACTGAAAACATTTTGCTATTTAAAGATAGCTGTCTGCTGGACCTTACACTAGGGTTAAAAATTAGAAGTGGAAAAATATGTTTTTCAGTTACTGTTCCAGAGGAGAATAACATTCTCATTGCTCATCAAAATCACAGGGTATGCAGAAGAAGTAGCATCCAGTGGATATTTTTAGGGAGGCAGAATATCTCACATACAGAATAGACAGCATAAACCCACTGAAGTGAATAAATAAAATCCAGAACAGAACTGTTAGTGTCTTGGAAACTTATCAAGCTGATTACTGGGATATACAGTGATCACATCCTGAGTCAGTAATTCTTATTATGCCAATTGTTTAAATGCCCTAAAGCAGGGCTTCCAAAGTGAAGCCTCAGAGCCCATGCAAACTGCAAAACATTTATGTCCCGCAGAGGGATTGTGTAGTACTCTTCTACAGTGAGTATAAAGTACTGCACTGCAGATGAATTTCATTATGTATTCCTAACTTAAGGGTGTTTTTCCATGAATGAAATACTAGGAAGCACTGTTTGGCCGGCAGTTAGATTGTTTTTACAGACCTGGTTGGGAGTGGTATACCAGCTTCACCCACTGTATTCATTCAATCAGATTTTTTGCTATCTGAACTTCGGAAGCTTGAAACAAGTACTGAATAAGGTGCACAGGGAAAAAAAATACTTCTAGGATGCTGCCTGGTTGCAAATCAAACTGTTCCAAAAAGCATATTTGTAGTAAAAACAGAGTCCTTCCCTTTTCACTTTTCTCTACTCAAGAAAAACGGGACTAAAGAAGTATAGTCAGGTTTTACATGCTGGACCAAACATTCTTGAGTATGTCACTAAAGTCCTTCCAACTTCCATGATCCGCCAAGTTAAAATTCTGACAAGGGTAGAGGTGTGAGTGCGCTTTTCATTGTGTGTGGTACTGTGGTACACAGTCCATTGACACCACCCTCTGAGCAGCACCTTAAACTAACCACTGGTGCCTCTTCTTCTCACTCGCTCTTTACCCCTTCTGTAAGAAGGGGGTTCCGGTGTTATTTTTATTATCTTGCTTCAGTGCAGGGGAGTCATCCCTGTAGAATCTCCTGAGGTCCATCCATGACCAAAGTTGCTGGGATTCTAGCAGATTTGAGCTCATATTTGTCAGACTCAGAATCTCACTGCAGATTGTGAAGAGAATTGCTGGTGAGCATATGTTTATTTTTGGATTAATATTTTCACATTGTCATTACACTGTAATTCCTTTTAAGATCATTTTGCTTTTGGTCTGAGAAAATGAAGTGGTTCATTCCCAGCCAACTGAATAGCTGTGGAAGGTAGAGGCTGGCAATAGCCCGTGTAAGTTGGGATGAGTGGATGTGATGCTGTTACTGAAAAGCCCTGGCAGCATTGGACCACTGCACGTAAGGGAGCAACGTGGCAGGTTGGTATTTCTGTGGCTGCACTTGGCATCACCCAGTCTTCATTCCGATGAAATGACTGTTGGGTGTTCTCAAAAATGTTTTGAGTGTCAGGCGGCACATGTAGACCTGACCAGAATTCCTGTACCACTGTAGATGTGGTCACTTGTTTTCCTGCACTGGTGCATTAAAAACTGCTTAGTCTTTTTCCTTTTGCGTTGTCATGGTATAGGTGTACCCAGATACCGATGCTGCCCTCGCAGGACAACTTCTGGGACTTGAAACTTTGTTACCTTTCACCACACAGCCATCCCTTCTCCACAGTGCCTGGACCTCCCTAGATCAGATTCATGAGCCGTGCTGATACGCTTTTAATCTGTGCCCAGCTGCCTTGCCTTGGAAAAAGAAAAAAGTCTGTTTACAAGGTCCCATTTCCTTAGTTGATTTCATGTTATGAGTCACTGGAATTTTTTGTTTTCATCTTGAATATGTGAAATATTTTGTATAAATTTTGGGAGTGGTCATTAATCATCTCTTACAAAACTTACTGGTTAGCATTGCATTGATGACCTCTCTCTAGTCCTCAGGCTGAGTGATGTTCAGTGTGTTGGCAAATGAAACAGAGAAAAGGAAAATGAGATCTAAAAGGATGTGAACAAACATCTGCAGAGTTCTCATCTCCTGAATAATAAGCATCATTCTACTATATTCCTTCCTTAGTATTCTCTGTGTATTTGTAATCTCTTGCTGTGCTACATCTCATTTACAATCTAATCACTACCAGAAAAAAGAACTCGGAGGTTTTATTTGCCTAGGTACAATGCATACACAGTTTAAATGTTAAAATGTTTAAATAATGTGGAAAAAATTGAATGGACAGACAGGAGTCTCTCCCTGCAACACATCCTAACCAGCAATTCACCCCTCCTTCTCCATTCTTCCATTAATCACGAATTAATTACAGGACGATTCTAAAATGAATGAAGCAGAAACCTACTAAGAACAAGGAGGCAGCTTGCAAACCCACTGTAATTTGCAACTGAGTTGAGTTACTAAGTACAACCCGAGTGTACTAATTAATTTGAATTATCACTTAGCCATGTGTTCATATAAAGATTTTGTTTTCCTGTATTTTAATTTTGGATGTTTCCTAAGGAAAACAGTCATAGATAATTTTGTTTGGAACATCAGCTCAATGAAGCTGATGAATAAATGCATCTTGAATTTCCTAAGCAAGCTGAATTCAAAATAGTGATATTTATTGATGGATTTTCTTAATCACTGTGTCTTTTCTCCTTTATGTTTGTGCTACTGGAAGAGTCAAGTAAGTACGTATTAGGTATGATTAGCTCATATATTCTTCCAGAGGGTAGGTTCATCAGTCTAGCTTTGTTTGAATCACTAGTGTACAGTGGAAACTCTTGTTTGATTTTTAGAGGTAGTGTTGCCAATACAACAAATCAGGCAACATTCCTCATAGTTTAGATGAGTATAGTAAAGTAAAATAGAATGAAAGTAAATTGAAAGAATAAAATGAAAGTAAAATAGAAATTAGAAACCGTATCTTGGTTGATCATTGCTTCTT
>VYZQ01028791.1:170139-191059 GCA_013400655.1 Mystacornis crossleyi
TTTTGAAGTCTTGATTGAGGATTTAAAGAGATCACATCTGAAGTCTGTTAGAAAAGGAATTTGATTTTATTTTAATGAGAAAGGAAAATATCTCCTACAAATTAGTATGGAACGTAATTTTTAGTATCTTGATAAGTTTGATCTTGCTTCCACTGTAATGACGTTATTATTGAGAGTGGCACTCATTTCAGTCTTCCATTATAACATTTGATGCTATCTCAAAGTTCATGTCTCGTTTTGTAACAGTTTAGTATAGGACTGAATAATACCCTTAAAAAAAAAAATCAACTGCAAAGCAAAAGGTTCTGCCACTCTTGGAGTGCAACATCTACAAAACCATATTTAAAGAACAATTAAGTAAGGCCTAGGCAAGTAGAATGGTCATTTGTAGAAAGTACAGGCACAGACAATAGCTTAGCTCAGTGTTATGTAATACATACATGGGCTGACCTGTAGACATTGATAGTATTTTTCTTTTTTCAAGATGTTAGTCAACAGACCAAAACCAACAAAAACAAATACCTGAAATAAAATATCAGGGAAATACGTCAAAGGTTTGTGGACAAAAACTCCACTTTTAAATCTGAGTAGCCCAGATTTTTCAGGGTACACCACCAAAGTACTGAACCAGAAGTAGCTTGTTGCCCATGGAAACTTCATCTGTGAGCAAGGCTCCTTAAGCATAAGGTAAGGCTTAAAGAGTCCTGGGTTTGTGCATGTCCACTAATAGAGCAAATGGCAGCAGCTGAGACAATATGCACGCAAGGATTACTAGGCAAGTTTCCTTGTGTGCCTTAAAAAGCAACACAGCTTTCACGTGCATCCCACGTCCTTACTTCCTAGCACATGGGAGTATTTTAAAACCTGTGTGATGCCTATCTACATCACTGGGCATTTGAAATACCTATGTGAATCTCATTTAGCCATTTCTGAACATGGAATTTCAAAATCTGCCTACTATTGCAGTTACATTATGGCACCTTGTGTGTCACATCCCACAGCTTTAGTCATGCAGCACCTAAAAATATACATGAGATTGCAGAAACTACATCAGAAGGTTTGAGTTGCTTTTAGTTAGCTATCCCCTCATAGCTGATCTCTGTAGAACCTTGGATTTGTTCATTAGGGACGCAGAGGAAAGTGCCCAGTTCCTCATCAAAACTGGGAATGACTGATGCTCTGTTCTTGGCATAACAGCAAGAACTGAGTAGTAGGTGTCCCTGCTTCATTGCTAGGTAATGAGCAAGACAGAGGCCACAGAGGACAACCTATAACTCAGCTGGACGTCAGGAGACCAATACTGCATTAAGTAAATGTTAAGCTTGATTTATTATTATTGCTGGTGATGTTACTACAACTATTATTATTTCAATGCCAGCAGTTTCTATAATGGTTGAAGGTAGGTCCTGGAAAAAATGTTAGATGTTTTAGTAGTCCACCAATGACAAATATACCCAAGGGACATATGAGCTATTTAGTCTTTGCATCTGTTCAGTCTTGGCCTCCCTGGCAAGACTGGCAAGGTTAGTGGCCTGCTGTGGAAAGGTCAAAGCTTTTTCCACAGGCTACTCAACTGCAAGCATTTATTTCTTAGCTGTTAAAATCAGTAGGTACTGACACTGGAAGTGGCCTTCCTAGCCAAGAAGGGCAGCTTTACTAGCTGTTGCTGTAGACTGTTTAATACTGACCTGCTCCTGTAAGTAGCCAGGTCATCCACTGGGTAAAGGCATCCTCCACAGAATTTCTTCATCCAGATTTTGATTTCCAAATCTGTAGATGCCCAACTTGCTGCCAAAGACCAAATCTCTTACCCATCTTGATCCAAAAAACACCCAGAAGAGCACTATGCACATTCTACAAACTGTCAGGTTATTGATTACATTTGCTATCCAAAATGTCTGGCTTCATTCCTCAGCCCTCATCAGTGCCTTGTTTTTAGTCCAAGTTGCTAACAGATTGCTTATTCATCGGCTGATGCCTCTCCAGCTTGCAGGTTGTATCTAAGTAGAGTTCCCTGAAAACTAAAAAAAACCTCTTATTTTTGAGCACAACCACCAATTTCTGTTGTCTCTGCTAGGGCAGTAGGAAGATGAACAAAGACAGACTCTAATTATGGCATTTGGATCCACAGCCACTAAAACTTCTTTAGTCAACCCAGTTAGCAAAGGTGAAATACCATAGGATCCTGAAGCACATACAAGCTTTTGTATGTTTGAACAGTGAGGAAGTCATAGAAAAGCTTCTTTTTGTCTTCATGACTTCAACAGTATTTCAGTCAGGACTTCTAGTCTTGAAAATACTTGCTGGTAGTTTACAGTAGTGTCCATTGGACTTGTGAAGGAACATCTTTAGCCTGGCTTATTCGCAATTTCTTAGCTTCACATGATGCTCGAAGTTTAAATCTAGAAAATAACAAATCAGTTTCCTGCCTTTTTGTCACCAAGTCAGGTCTTCATGAGGCAAGCCCACAGTCCCACTGCTGACAGGAGTTCAGCGAGACAATGAATATCCATGTACCTCTCGCCTCTCCTAATTGTCACCAAGAGAGACCAGCCTTGCTGATGGGAGTAAGATTTGTACAAAATCCACCTCGTGTCATTCTCCCACCCAACAACTGCTTATTTCTGTGAATGTCTCCTCCTCCCCTGCTCCCAGGGACATGTGTTGTCTTCATATTGAAGTAAAGCACATAAAAAGTGACTCATCATAGAAATGTGTTTTCGGAATTATTCAACTTTGAAAGATATTCTGCACAAGCCTAACTTATTGATTTAAAAGATTATTGATTGCATCTTTTTCTTTTTAGTCTACAACTAGGAGCCCAGCAGACAAGGAACAGCTGCCTGATCAGCCGAGGTAAGAGCAGGTATACGGATGCGCACACACACACACACACACACTCACGCACAGACACGTTGTTTGTCATGGAAACAAACACTTGGGGAGGTACTTCCCATCAGAGTACATTTGTGTAACAGGACGATGGAAGTACCTCTCAGAGACTCTGATTTCACAAGATAAACCATTATCAGTGGCCTGGTTTGTACTAGAACTTCTTTTTTATCAGCCATCAACATATTCTTGTTTAGTGCAGGGCAGATTAGCAAGCAGTGAGGCACTGAGCTCACTTGGTGCTGCTTAAGAGAGTTCCTGCCAGTTATTGCCACTAAGGCAGGGTATGCACCTGAAAGCTGCAGCAGAGTCCAGTCCTACATCCTGATTTCACAAGCAGTATCAAACATAATGAGTAAAGTTGAAAGCCACAGATATGAGGATATGTCCAGATTAAATGTAAGACCAATGGTCATTTCAGTGCTGGGAAGCTTAGAGATGATGACACTGTCTCCACAAACAGCAGAACTTTCCAGTAATTGTGCTAGTGAGTTTCTTGGGTTTGGGGCATCTAATGAGCTCTTTAATAGTTGGGGGGTTTAAGTATTACTATCTGCTACCTGTGTGCTTCCATTCCTATCTCATTATATTACTATTATATTAATATATTGTTATAGTATTAATATTTTTGATATTATTACATAATATTATTGATATTATGAAGTAATATTTGTTCACGGTAGCAAATTGAAGCAATTTTTTCCTGAAGACAACTGTAAGTTAAAGGCTTTGTTAGCTAAGTTACTTTGATTCAATTTGCCTCTCCAGCTTTTCCAAGTGAAGGGAGTGCAGTGTGCTACTATTGTAGCATTATTTTTTTGGCATTGAAAATGGATTATCTTCAGTGGGGTCTCTTCTGCCACCCTACTCTCAGGTAAAGGAGAGGGAAGTTGCTTCTTGCAGAAACTGTGTTTCCATGTCTCGTTTCTGGAGCCAACTGCTCACCTGCTCACTGAAGTGCAGTGTCCACACCATGAAACAACCGGTACCGCCTCTGCTGCTGCTGATCCTCTGAATCACTTGTTCAGGCACCCCCCTTCAAAAGTTCTCATAAGAACAAAAAAAAAGAGTCTTATGATATGAGCTGTAAATGAAACATTAGTGTGCCTTCTTCGAGAGGCAGCTTAACTCCTACATGGGCATTCCTAACGGAGCTGTTTCCTTGAGTGAAGATGAAGTCACCTACACTTAATGAGTAAAAAAGCTTTGAATTTTAAAAGCTCTGAGGCTGGAGAAAACTATTACAAAAAGCTGGGTAATATCAGAGATGCTTATAAATTCCAAATTGCTAAAGTGTGATGAATCATGCAAGGGGAGAGGGGGAATTACCCCTGGGATCAGAATAGGTGATTTCTGTCACTTTTAGAAAACCATTATGTGGGAGAGAGAAGGTAAATTAGAAGTGGGAGAACTTGCAAATATAATTTATCCAGAACATTCAATAAATTCTGTTTGTGAATTATCCATAGCAACCTCCAAGATTCTCCTCTTCTGCAAAGTATGGCCTCTTCATAGTTTTCTTGCTCTTTTCTCTCTTCAGATTGGTTCAAAGAAACCACAGGAGTTTTTTAGACTAATTTCAGGGAGATTTTTGAGTGTTTGACTGTTACAAAAAATTGCAGATAAACATTCAAGACCTACCCTTCTATTGCTCATGTTTTGACTCCCCAGACAGTCAAGTCTTCAACTCCAGTGCAAAGTTCTTAGCTAACTTGGCTAAGAATCACATTTTCCTTACACAGGGTGGGAGGAGGATAAGGGAATTGATATCCAGCTGGTGGACCTAAAGGAACAGATTGGTTTTGATTCTCTGATACTCATTTCAACAAATACAGTTTGATCTCATTCTAAACAAACCTGACCAGTCTATTGAGTAACAGGCATTTTTCATCATTACCTACAGTGAGACTCTTCAGCCAGCTGCACATCAGTTTCTGCTGCTCGGCATCCCACACGTGTTCCAGATGTGCCAAACAGCCTCAGGCTCCAGCCCATCCTGCTGCGACATCGCCGCGGGATCATCGCCGCACTTCCCGTGCCTTGCACCTCTCACCTGGGCCAACTCTGGAAGAAGGCCAGTATCACTAAAGCAAATTAATAAGATTTCCTGTAAAGTCAGCACCGAATTTTACACCTTTTCTTTGCTTTTTCTTTTTTCAAGATGACAGCTGACAATTTATATAAAGATGTATTGTGTGCTTTGGTTAATAATTCTTGAAGTCATTTCAGTTTTTCCATTGTGCTTGATAAGTTGTTTCAAAGTAGATTTTATGCAAAAAAGAGGAAGATTGTAAAAGGCTATAAAGATTAAGAAGTGAAAGTAAATAAAATTTAGCTTTTACTTTTTGTTAAAACATTTTTATATTAACTTTGTGTAAAAATCTGTCTTTCCTAGGAATAACTGTATTTCATCACCAGTTTAAATAATTGTACTCACATTAAAGCTAATTTCTTAAGCCCAACTATGTAAATCAGTACTAATTATCTACTAATGCATTAAAGTGATTACAAGAATTTGGTGTACAAGGAAATTGTGTTTTGTTTAGTAAGCTGACTAGGGTAAATTATATCCAGAACAAAACCAAATTACTTTCTACTGCATTAACACAGCAACCGTAAAGAAATAAATATGGTTAATGGGTATAACGGTCTGCATTCCCAGAGTGTTACTCTACACAGTTTAAGTGAGCATGTGATGATATAAGAGTATGCAAGATGACTTGCCGTATTTCATGCACAAAAACAAGGGAAAAAATATTCTGAATATAAATACATTTTGCCATTAATTACATGTTAAAAGTGACACCCAAATTTGGAAGAGGGGAATGGATTTAATGGATTTAAAGTTCAGGCCCTCAAGGCTCATATTATTTTTCCAATCCCAATAAACTATTGTGCCAAGTGAACTATTAGGGATCAAAACAAGCCAAAAAGCCAATGTTGGGATTTTAAAATAATGACAGAATCTTGAAAGCATATATATTTAGACTAATTAAAAAATCTATCCTCTCTTTTAAATGGGTTGATTAACCATTTTCAGGAAATTATTTGTTCTCTGGGGAAAACCTGCATTTCTACTAGAAACACTCCCAACAAATACTGTAGATGTATTGCTATGAAGTCATAAATATTCAGTGACTGCTGTATTAGTGTAGAAACATAGCTTTGTGCACCATACAAAGCTATTGGAACCACAGCAAAAGCCCTGAAATGTGTAATGCGTTCCAGAGCTGGAAGTAGGGTCAGTGTCTGTGAACTGAGGGGCATGAGACTGTCAGGCTTTATAGAGGAGAAACTGGGATGTTTTAAGACTTACCTGGCTACATGGAAATGGGAGTGGGAAGAATTATTTGGAAACCCAAATGAATATAAGCTGTTATATTCCCCTTAAGAGGTCCTTCTTACTCCCCTCAAAAATACATTCTTACAAACCTAGCTAGTCAGTGTATCCCCTGGCAAGCATTCCTGAGGAGCTGACATATAGATGGAGAAGAGAATACAAAAACCGAAAAGGTTCTTCATGTTGGTACCTTGCTGTCTATTCTGCCATTTGTTGCTTGTTTCTGTAGCAGAGGAGATGAAGGGACCTTTCCTGAGAGGGGGTCAGTCCTTCCAAACGTTAAGAAGGATCCGGGTGCCCTCTGTGCTGCCAAGGGAGAGGCTGTGGCCCAGTGGCTCCTTTGCTCCGGTGAGAGGGCACCTGGGCAATGCAGAGATTTGCGGTCACTGGTAAGAAGGTACAAAACTGGAAATTTGCAAAAAAAAAGCACAGACGCTTAAATCAAGGAAACGGTTCGGTTTTTCCTAGGGAAAAGTAGAGTGTAACAATACAGTAACAGTGCCAAACACACAAAGTAGAAGCCTGAGGGTAGCTCTCCTCAGGAAATAAAAGTGCACCCCATGTGCATGCATGTATTTGCATCTCTGATGTGATACTCCACAGTTTCCAGCCCAGGATAGTTTAGGATTATCCATAACAAAGCAACTCCTGTTCTCTGCTTTTGCTGCTTCATCCAAGCCCTGCTCTAGACGTCCCAAGTATGGCAGCACCAGTGTTACAGGTTTGGGCAACCCTGTTTTACAAAAAGCAAAGAGTATTTTCAGTTCCTGCAGCTGGGGCAGCTACTTCTGCCCAATCACAGAAGTACAGTTCAACCTCAGAGTGCAGAGCAGTCTCAAAAGGATGCAGGATAGCACTAGGGAAGATAGATAGGGAAGACATGCTGTGTCACTTTAATGAAGAAGTACTTCTGCTACACCACAGATTTGTTTGTTTTATCACTCTAGTCTCCTCTGACTCTTGACATTATAACGTAGAACACCAAAAACCGAAACCAAACAAAATACACCCCACCAAAACCCAGATCAGCTGCTGCCAGTCTACAAAATCTTCCTGCAAAATTGTGTGTAATCCGTAACAGTGCAATTTCTGTGGTATTAAATTCCACAATGGCTAAGCAACAAGTTGAAAAGAGGGCTGTTGTTCATTTGGGTTTTGTTTACACACACAGAATTCCCACCCACCCATACTCTGAGGCAGCCAGCCAAGGCCCCAGAGGAGAAAAGAAGGAATGGATGTTTTAGGGTTTTTTCTTTCTCCAAAGGGATTTTTTTCATCTCAGTGTAGTTAATTATGTTCAAGCTACAAGTAAAATCCTTACACTTCTACAGAAATAAAAGTGTCTGTTCCCACCCCTCTCATACTTGGTATTCACAGTCTGTTTTCTGCTGCAGGATTTCCATACATTTCCTCAAGGTGTGCCATTGAACCTCAGACACGTTTCTAAAAGGACATTCCAACACAAAGGAAGTCCTGAAGTTTTGCTAACCAGCATGCTTCACTAACAGGGAACATTGGCAAGTGCCTGTTCAGCAGTGCATGAACAATTAAGTCAATCACAGGAGCCTGAGAGCCTAACTCAGGCAAGATCCCTGTTGTAGGTGCTCTAAAATATTAGCTAAAATAGCTAAAATATTAAGTTTCATTGTAAGCTGGGGGATTCAGTAGCCAACCCATCAGCAGTAACACCACTCCACACTTCCAGCTGGCAATATGTATTCCAATAAACTTGAACCAATAATTCACTGAAAAATAAGTAAGAGAAAGCAAACAGTGCAGAGAGATCCACAGTGACTGCAGTTATCAGCAAGTTTGATCTGCCAGGAGCCTCATTACAGGAGAGGTTTCAGTGAGTCAGCAGTGCTCAAAGATTGTCCACTTCTTGCTGAGGTAACTCACCATTTGGATGTAGCCTGTTATCCATGAGGGGGTGGCATGGCCTTGCTGGATGTTCACCCTTTGAAAAAAATACTCAGCATTTCAGCACCAGTGTAACATGCAGCAGAGTGAGAATAAATATCAAGTCCTACCTTCATTTTATTAAAGCTCTAATCCGTGCAGGAATGTAAATGGTGCTGAAGATAGATTTCAGTCTTCATAGAAAACATCTCCTGTGATAAGAGCAGGAGCAAAATGACATAAGTTGTCCTGACAGTGCTCGAGGGGGTGTGAAAACAAAGAGGAGGCAGAACCCTGTAGACTGACTGCTCATCCCTTTCATTTACTGTAACCAACTTGCTTCCTGACAAACTTCAGAGTCATAATTCAGTAATGCTGAAGTGAGTCATTCCAGAAATAGGCCCCAAGACAAGCCATCAACAACCAAGGTGGAGGGACATACTCAGCCACTCTAGACACACTGGGATGCAGTAGCTGAAATAAAGAACTGCATCAAGAGAGCAGGGAAAAGTTTAATGGAGGCAGAAAGTGGTCCCAGGGAAGTAGCAGTCAGTTTATGCCAGACTCCTAGTACAAGAAATCAGAAGACATATACCAACATTACTGTCAACTCTCAACAGTATTTTCAAAGGCTCTTCTTACAGAAAACAAAAACAGGAACAAAGTACCCAGGTCTCAGCTCACTTCTGCAAGGACCCTCCATACACACAGACAGGGGTTCAGCAGAGGTGAAGAATCCATTGAGGCTGCCCAACACTGTGGAAAATACACACATGAGCTGCAATTGTTTGCAGATGCAAGTGACATACAGTACTAAACTGTTCACCAGAAAAAGTTTACTATCTCTACAGAGAATGCACCTAGTCTGGTTAAAAAAAAAATACATAAAGTAGGATTTTTAATCAGTCAGCATTAAAATTCATCAATTTTAATGCTAAAATACCTCATTATAAACCTGTGGTTTCAGTCCTGGCAGAAGACAGGCCGAAGTATTTCCCCAGCACTAACCTATGAAGCTTGGTTGGGTTACAGCAACTCTTCAGAAAGTAACTGTGGATCCAATGCATTTCAAGGCACGACACACACGTCTAACTATTATCTGAAGAACTTTCTCCTAGCATGGATTTGGGTAATTCAGTCACCTTCTCTGGTGCTTGCAATACCTTCCTCTGCAAGATTAAGTGCTGTTATCAGAAGTCCTTTAATAAAAAGACATTTATATATAAAGAAAAAGTCCCCAAACTTAAACAGAGATCATAAAGCAGACTTGATGAACTTTGTTGTCGTTTTTGAGGTTACCATAAGCACTTCCACATGCAAGGCATGGGCTGGAACACACCATTGCTGTTCACTGCACCACAGGAACGCCCACACGGCCCCAGTCTGCAGACCAGGATCCCACAGGCCTAATACATACGGGCCTAGAGCTCAGATTTCAGTCACACTCAGAAGACAAGTGCCGCTGCGTGCGGCAGTGCTGAGTTGCCACAGCGTTCCAGAAGCGTCCCCAGAGGAGGGGAAGCCGCTCTGGCGCCGAGGGGCTGGGCAAAGGAGCGGGCACGCACACATTCCCGATGGAGCTGGGCACACGCACACGGGTGCAGGAATGCGACCGGTGGCAAGGAGGCAAGAAGGGTCTTCTGTGTAGGCTCCAGCAACAAGGTTTATTGGAGATGGAGGGTCCAGGGATGAGGAACGCAGGCTGGAGGATCCAGGGACAAAGGACCGAGATGGAGGGCAGGGTACAGGTTTATATATGGGGTATAAGGGGCAGGCAGAGCACCAGAACCAATGGGCAGAGGGCAGGGAGGCAGGACAGGAGCAGAGGTGCCAAAGGGGATAGGGAAGAGGAGGGACTAAGGAACAGGAGCCAATGGGGGTTACAATCAAAAGGAAATTTCCAGAGGGTGTCTAAAGAGGGGATAAAGGGGTGGAGTATAACAAACCAATCCTAAACAGGAAGGATCCATGTATTACCATAATTAATGCAAAGCCTCCTGGGACTTTGCCCCAAGTTAAGGGGGTGCTTTGGCCTGTGGGCCTTCCCACGAACGTGCCCTCTTTGCTTTGGGGTCTGTTGGCCCATTCACAGCACCCTCACAGGCTGCAACAGATGAGAGTCAGGGACCACATAGTAGCAGTAACTGCATACGGATTATGACAAGTAACCTATCCCTCTCAATTTACCATGTTAGTAGGTTTATATGCCGTTTTCCACCTGTGAAAAATGAGGTCCACTCTCCTGTGAGAATTTAAAAGTTTAATAAAAAAAGGGACAATAAGGGACAAAAACAATAAAGCAAAAGTTACAGCTCTGGGTACCCTTGGCTCCAAGCCAAGAGCACACCTGCTATTTTGGAGACACCCTTTACATTCCTTTACTATTAATGCATATTCATGAACAATTATACATATTCAGCTTTTCCCCTGAACTAGTTTACATTTTTTAGGAACTGGTTAGCATGGCCCCTCCTTGCATCTGCCTTTTTAGAGCATGCCTATTTCTTGTCTGTGGTCTTGGTCCGTTTTTATTATCACCTCCAGTTTGAGCCTTGGTCCATAATGTTCACAGATGATTTTTGCTGATAGCTGCAAGTCAGTAGCAGAGGTCTTCATTTTACGTTCACTGGGTGTTATCCAACCAAGCAGACAGTTTAGTTACCACAAGCCTAACTATATTAGCTGTTCTACTACAGAAATAAAGGCATTAGTTATTGTTACAAAAAAAAAAAAAAAAACCAACTATATCCTTATAGCAAAGCTATTATACAGCATCTACTTAATTATTTGCAAAAAGCCAATATTATAATATGCATTTTTAACACACCCAAACCTGATATCTGACTAGACATCAAAATCTAGACAAAAACCTAGACATCAAATCCTAGACAAGCAAATGCCAGCAGCTGCCAGCCCCCAAACAGAGCCCACCCTGGCTGCCATTCTTTCAAGTCACAGTTCTGGCTCACAGCACACAAGGAAGTATGGAGAGACACAAAGGAGATGGAGAGTAGGAAAGGATTAGGCAAGGGGTAAATTGCACCATTACCGCAAGAGGGAAGCCTTCATTTAAGTTAAAAACTCCATCACAGACAATACAGTCAAGAACTTACATTATTCTTCTATTTTAGGGTGGTTTCAGTGAATCTATAACCACAGGAAGCAAAAATTGAAGTCCCTGATGCTGTCTCTACTGATCAGTTGCTTTTGGAACCAAGCAACCTTCCTCACTAAAAAGAAAAAAAATTCTAAAAACAAAACAAAACAAAAATCACACTTTTTCAAGCCGTAACACATTAAAAACTTTGGGATTGATATCAATGGCACATAGGTACTACAGGGCAATCCACAAACTGCAGTGCATACTTCATCTTGCGCCATTTCCATTGCCTTCCTGTTCAAGAGTTTCAATCTCTCTTAGTGGATCAGGCCAGCAATGATACAAGTGCTCTGGCAAGCAGAAGTGACCAAAAAGTGATGAGACCAAAACAGGTGAGAAAATTCTGCTCAGTTCTACAGAGCAGCATCTTCTTCTTCTCAATCCATCAAAAGAGTTTAAGTTGCCTTTTTACCATACCTGACTCACCCTAGTTTATTAAGAGGAGGCTAAAATCACACCCCAGTGGGAAAAGTGCCTCAAGTATTTTTATTTCTCAGTATCAGACAGCTGTGGTAATTCCAGGAGCAAGAGAAAGAATGAGGTGGCAGCATTCCTCTGGTCTGATAATTTCATTACCATTTGAGTATTGTCACATCATTTCTTATTTTCTCCTCCCCACCTGAAATAGAACTTTACAAGATGTGAGCACACTGTAAAAGGAAAAGATACATTATAACACTTTTCAGGCACAATTATTTATTTTCTGGATACTTTTTGTTAATATTTCCTGCTACTTGAGCTTGAACACTGAACTCAATTGCCACCACACAGTATGTGTTTCCTCAATTTTTATGGGTTTGTTTGTTTTGCTCAAGTGTCATTAATCAGATCTTGCATTCTATTTCTGACTGGTGATCTGAACGCAGTTCTTATTTTTTTTACCAGTTTTACATATTAGGTGTCAGATTTTTGCCTAATTGTATGCCTTTCAAGATAAACATAACTGCACACTGGAGGCATTTCAGAGGAAAAACACAAATTGCTTGCAAAATTAAGCTGAGATCAGGCTACTAACAAAATCAGCTCTCCAGAGCATGGGTCAGCTTCCCAAAACAGTCTTTTTGAGAAGCTACACTTCTGCTGGTGCTTGAAACAGAATTACTTCCTACAGCCCAGTGCTGAAAAACACAATTTTTCCTTGTAAGGAAAGGTAAGGTATAGTACTATTTCTCAAAACAAGGTAAACAAATAATACCGTGGATCCAAAGCAGGCTCCCTTCCTCCTCCCAAGTGGGACAAGCACCTTCACCCCAGCACAAAAGGTGGTGTTTAACCATCACTTGTTCTGGGGTATTCGCTCCAGGTCTTCCTTTCCCAATTCATCCAGAGCAGTGACTGACCTGTCATTAGTCCCAGTTTAGGATGAGAATTAACCAGACACAGGCTGAAATACAGTGACAAATTTCTGATGTTTAAGTGTCAGGAAAAAGCTTCTCATTTGCAGCACAGAGCAGCTAATAATTCAGAGGAGAGATCTGGCTGTCCCAAATGTCACGTCCACAACCACAATCCTGTCAGTCAGTTTGCCAGGTCTGATGGTCAGTATCACCCCGAGACTCTTAATCTCATAGGGGGACTACTCTCTAATTCACCTTTGAACACAAGAGGCCTGGCTTGCACCAAATAACCCAGATCAAGAGTTAAGATTGTAAAAGCTCATAATTTAGAGTGTTCATGACATTGCTGAAGAAAAAGCAGAAATTTAACCTGCATAACCTCTCTGATCACTGTCCAACTGAAGTCAAAGCAAAGTTCTAGCAAATTCTATATTATTATAGCAAGCTCCACTGCTCCGAGCTAATTTAAACAGCCCCTTTATGTTTCAACAAAATATTGGGAAAAATTGTCATGGTGTTCCTGAGGAAGCACATGACTTGAATTGCACGTGTAAGAATGTGTGCATATTCTGCAACACCAACAACAAGGTGAAAATAAACTGTTTTACCATGGGGACGAGACTGGTTTAGTTCAATTACAAAGTTATTAACTCCAAGGTTACAGAGTAACCCCCAATGAAGAGCACAAGATACCTGTTTCAACAGGCAGTTGACAGATGGCATTTGAGATACCACACTGTTTTCCACAGAATACCAAATTAACATAAACTAAAATCAAAGCAAATGAGATTAGATAGGGCTAGAACAAGTTATGCACTACAGGAAAGCATGTGAGCCCCCTAGTTCAAAGGAAGTCACACAATAATGTTTTTTTTTCTCTCCTACTCAACCTCTCTCGAGCACTTACTGCATCTGTAGGAACAGCTGAGCCTAGCACCCCCTCCTCCCTCAATTCCCTCCCATCTTAGCTTGCTAGATGCCTTGAGGAAGAAAAGCTGATAGATATCCACCCACACACTTCTTATGTCTCCCTCCTGCTTGGTTTCCTTCCCAGAAGGCCGAAAAGGACATGTTTTTTCTCCATGGCATGCCAGCCAACCCTTCTGCAGCCACACAGAAGTTTCCTTTTTTATTCTTTCTTGAACTTCTGCAAGCCAGCTACAGCCAAACCACAACACAGCCCAGAGAGAAACCAGCTCAGTGGTGGGAAACACTGCTTTTTTTTTTCTCCCCATGAATAAGTCACAGATAGCATCAAACTGAACGGACTAATGAAACATCCGCATGTCTGTTTTGCTTCACCGACCTAATCTATTTGCTAAACACTTTGGGTTTTAGGATAACAGAAAATCCCATAGCAAGTTGCTTGCTCAGTCTCACACAGCCGAGCTCTCCTTATCTAGCAGCTTTCCATGGAGCATTAAGTTAAGCAAGACTCCCTGCACTCACCACAGAAGCTGCAGTTTATTTACTCAGGATATTTAAGTATGTTTTTAAGAACGCTGGCAACCAGGGCATTTTTCCCATTCCTAAAGGGAGCACAGAAGCAAAAATATGTTCAAGACAAAACCACATTGGATTCCAACTGCTGGGGGAGTAAAGACCCCTCCATGCTCTTCTTGCTTGTATACCTCATTGTAAAGAACATATTAAAGTGGTGGGTGAGCTGATTCCAAGCCTTCCCTTTCCACCCACAGCTTTTGTTGCATTTGCCTCTGTTCCATCATTCATTCATGCTCCCTCAGCCACTCGCCCACATCTACTCCTCGCTGACAGCCCAGCTGCACACACACATTCCCAATTACAGTAACAGCTTCTGTGTTCCGGTGCTGACAGAACAAGAGGAGCGGTGGGGAGAGAAAGCTCTGAAAGGCCTCAAGATGAACCGTCCCAGGTTTGCAGCACACATCCACGTAATGTGCCAGTGTTCAAGCTCACTCTTGCAAAGTCACTGGAGCAGCCCCCAGGGAACTATTTGCAAGATCAAATTGTTGCTGATTTTAGATCCAGAGACAGCACCGGTAACCATCGAACATGGAAAGTGGTGTTTTCAAAGGAGCTGAAGGCAGCTGAAATGGAAGAGCCTGAACTTGAAGAGATCAGCCTTAACAGCCATGGAAAAGGCATCTCCCTGTTACAGTCCCTGGGTTAGAGATAACCCTGCTCATCCAGCAGACCCATCGTACAGGAATATCGTAAAATCCCCACCGTCCTTTCCAGAGACGAAGGCAGCTGCCAGGTTCTCTGTGCTCAGCTGCAGCCAACTCTGCCCGTGGCCTCACCAGCATCTCACAGAGCACAAGCCTTCCACTGCTGAGCCCAGAGAGCCACACTGAGCAGTTCCTCCTAGGGCAGGCTCATGCTCGGCATCTCCACTGCAGCTCCCTGGATTTTATTCAACAGCCCAAATTCATGAGCACTTACAGGCAAAGGGAGAATCACAGAAGGGTTGGGGTCGGAAGGGATCTCTGGAGATCACCTGATTCAGCCCCACTGCTACAGAGGTTCACCTGCAGCAGGTTGCACAGGATACTTTCCAGGTAGGTTTTAAATATCTCCAGAGGAGATCCCACAAGCTCTCTGGGCAGCCTATTCCAGTGCTCTGTCACCCTCAAAATAAAGTTTTTCCTCATACGCAGATGGAGCTTCCAGTGTCATCACTGGACACTACCGAAAAATGTCTCACCCCATCCTTGAGGTATTTGTATGCATTGATAATATCCCCTCTGTCTTCTCTTCTCCAGGCTGAACAAGTCCAGCTCCCTCAGCCTTTCCTCATAAGAAATGCTCCAGTCATGTGATGCTTAAAATTCTAATCAGTCATGTGATGCCTCACATCCTAATAAAGAGTCATTACTGAAGAAATCAATACAAAAAATAAAGTGAGGAGAGAAAGCATTCATCTTGTACAGACACCGTGAGAACTGTGACACTCAGGCACATCTGGGCCCACTCTTTTCTGCCTCATGTTTTCCTGGCAGCATTTTCCCCCTTTCCCCTCAGGCTTCAAGGCAAGCTTCAAGACAGTACAGTTGTGCCTCACACAGCAAAGAATCCAGCCCACCCAGCAGTGGGCTACAAGAATACTCCTTCAAGGAGTATTTCAAGCTCTCAGAGACCCTCTTGATGAACCTGAGCATTACTGGCACAGCATGATGTATGCAATAGTGAAGGAAAGACATGATGGGGCACAGACAAGGAGCATAATAGCAGGAATGGCATAATTCCCTTTACCTTATCTTCATTATTTGACAGTTTCCCATCTCTTCAGTATGAAACCCACAATCTTACCAGCTGATGTGCTCAGCTGATTGCAGTGACACACACTACATTAAATTCTCCAGCAACCAGAGTGTAATAGCCCCCATTGCTGCAACAGATTGAAAGTGCCATTTTAAATCTCTTTGATTTTCTCAGTAGATATGGGTTTCTGATGAATCATTATGTCTCAGTGTAGCAGAGGGGATGGGTTACAACCCAGCTAGATAACCAGCAGTGAACACGAAAGATTGTATAGCAACATGATATGCAAAGAATGGAAGAATAATGATCAAATGAAGGCTTTCAACCCTGAACAGATTAAACCAGGTTTCTAAATTACACAGAGCATTAAATAAGCATGCCAATTTCAAATGTGGTGACTACCTGCTAGGACTGTATTGCAACATTTACTCTCACTTTTACAGAAATGAGGAGGGAAGAGAAGGATGATGCTGTTGCTGTTTGAGCCCCAGCTGAGACTTGGGCAGCAGGGTGCATTATCTGAGCACAGCGGCTACTGCCTGTAGCTGGAGTCTATACTGGCATTGCGAGGTGCCACCTGGACTTTTTTCAGGGGGGCCACAGCCAGAGTGGCTGCCACCACACTGCCACAGGTGCATGCATAGAACACCTTGGAAGATTTTGTCCTTGGGAGTAGGGCTCTGAGAATGTTAAGCTCAGAGACTCACCCCAAATCCAAGAACTGCACTTGAAGCCCAGTGGACATGTCTGCCCTCTAGGCTGAGTGCTTTGGCATCACAGCAGCAGCTCCAGCCCTCTAAGGCATTGAATTCTGTCTGTACAGCAGGAAGGACTAAACACCCACTTGTAGGGAGTTAGGGATGCAACACCTACAAGCTCACTTCTGAGAAGCTGACTGTCATCAGGCCTACAGTCATTTGGAAATCCAGCCCTCTCAGGTCTCTTCAGTAATCAGCTATTTGAAACTTCTAAAACACATAAAGCTGCTCAAATAGAGCCTGTATCTGCAAGGCTAAGACTTAGGAGCATTACAGCATATGCCAGATGTCTTGCCAAGGACAGAGAATAGCAGAAAGCTTGAACCAAAAGTTAAAAGCTTCGTTTTATGATTATTCCACCCTTAATTGTTTACTAGTTGCTGAAATGTTGTAGCACCTTTTCTGCTCAACAGATGGCTGTGTTGCAAGGATCACAGAATATGCTGAGTTGGAAGGGACCCACAAGAATCATCAAGTCCAGCTCCTGGCCCTGCACAGCACCATCCCCAAGAGTCACACCATGTGCCTGAGAGCATTGTCCAAACGCTTCTTGAACTCTGTCAAGCTTGGTGCTGTGCCCACTTCCCTGGGGAGCCTGTGCCCGTGCCCAGTCACCCTCTGGGTGAAGAATCTTTTTCTAATATCCAACCTAAGCCTCCCCTGACACAACTCTCTTGTGTCCTGTCACTGGGTGCCACGGAGACAGTGTCTGTCTCCCCATTTCCCTTCATGAGGTTGTTGAAGGCCACAGAGAGGTCTCACCCCAGTCTCCTCCAGGCTGAAGAGACCAAGTAACCTCAGCCACCCCTCATCAGGTTTCTCCTCCAGACCCTTCACCATGCTCGTGGCCCTTCTTTGGACACTCTCTAATAGTTTAATGTCTTTTTTATACTGTGGCACCCAAAAATATTTAAACTGAGGCACACAATATTTAAACTGAGGCAGAGCAGAAGGGGACAACCCTCTCTCTCACCCAGCTGGCGACGCTGTGCCTGAGGCACCGCAGGACACGGGTAGCCCTGCTGGCTGGATGGGTAAATTCGTATTACCCACATCCACTGCGAGCCTCCTGGAGTTCAATTTTTCACTGTGAAAGGCATCTAGCAAATATAAGGTATTTCTGAGAAGCAGCAGCAGGGGAAGTTAGTAATGGGGAGAGCACTCTTCAGATGGTTTAAGATATTTAAGTAAATGAGGCTTAAAAGCCATTCATTTTGAAACTACCTTTGCCAGTGATTAACATGTTGTAACAACTCAGCCTGGTGTTAATCTCCATGGGTAGACAAAGAAACATTAACTTAGACTGTTTGTTCATAATTTTTAAACTGAAATCTCATAAGATACTTTGGGATGCAGTAACCTCTAGAGGACCCCTGTAAATTAATTTTTTTTTTCAAATATCCACAACCTAAGGAGAGAGGGCTTTAAATTAGTACCTTGCATTAGATGAAATGGCTTCTCATTGTGTTCACTGCAAAATGTGAATTAACAGAGAAACATCAGCAGCTGTGCTAGCAAATTATTTTATAATAAATCACATTGTCAGAGACACCCTTTGCTTTCTCTCCCCTACATTCACACAACTGCATTGTAGTAAAACCAGCAGAGCCTTGCCTCATCAGAGGAGCGTGTGCCTATGAAGGCCATGGTAATGAATGTATCAGGATAATTCAGACAGATGCAAGGTTCAGGCAGGAGCTTGGGAGGAGAAGAGGAAGGAGGGAGTTTGAAAGTTTGGGGGTTTAAAGCACTAATATATGAGGAAGTGGAGTGCTTCAGCAGTGGGAGCAAACAATGAATGATGCAATAATTTCTCCCAGTCTTAAGGGCAGTAAACTAAAGCCCCAAAATACTTAAATTATAAAGAAATGGAGAAGGTTTAACTCAGCAGATATAACTGCACTTGCCAGTCCCAACACTAGACGTGAAAGCATAATTTATGATTAACATTTCAGCTGGTACATTCTTCGTTAGCCTCAGTATTCATCCAGATAATGTATCTGCTCAACATTCTTTTGTAATTTTGGCAAACTGATTTTGGTCAATGGCTTTCTTGCTAATAGCCCACTTCTTAATTGGCATCGCAGCGTAGCTTCAGCTTCTGGTCAGGCGTGGGATGGAGAGGCCCTTCAGTTACAGCTCCTGTACAAAGTGCTGGCAATGCCTGTCTTGAATGCCCAGTGAAGAGTCACTGCTTGCCCAGACCCCATCTGCAGAGAGTGTGGCTAACACACCCTTAACTCATCATCCCATGGGCATGGGCAGAGCTAGTGGGGCTATGTGGGGCAGCCTAGGAGTGCTGACTACAGAGACCCAGCGAGCTCAGCTAACTTCTGACCAGCACTGAGGGGTGACGTGTTGATAAACCAAGTCACACAGTAAGCCTGGAAGAAAGATGCTGACAAGCTGCAGGACTGAAGTGACAAGGCAACAAAATGCCAGGCTGAGTTCATGTTCTGAAATCAGGTGCTTTTTTGTTTCCGGTTTGAGTAAACCACACATTCTCCAGGGGCTTGGATGAGTAACTTGTAAGAAATACCTGGCAATCACTTAAGTAGATCAGTGAGAGGGTCTGCTGAATCTACAGTTCTTGCTAAAGCATCAACAAAAATGTAAGCATCAACACTGAAGTAAGAAAATGATGGAGGATAAAGCTGAAAAGACATTGTTATTTACAGAAAAAAAAAATTAGTTGTTTCCTCTTTGGACAACGTGGTGAAACCACTTCCACATACAGTCTTCAAAATCTGTTGCTCTTTTCCATGTCTTTCACGTGCGCATGGCTTGCACAATGGGCAACTGTGAAAGACTGGGAACTCCTAAAATTAGAAAGTCAAGTAAGAAAGAATAACACCAGAATATATCTAAAGATACAGAAAGTATTAACTTGACATGCCTATCACCTATAACTTCGAAATACAAAGAGTGAACCCAAAAGGCAAGCTTGATGGAAAGCAAATACATATAAATTAGTCACTGCAAGTGTTGCTAAAAATATAGCTGATGCCAGGAATTCATCAATTTGAAAGCATATTTGACATGCATACATAGTAGGAATTACACATTCATAAACATACCTCAGCCACTGGACTTGGTGGGGGGGAAGTCATCTGTAATGAATGTTTATACCTATTTGCATCACAGTTCTTATGTTCCTGTCTATTCTTTAGACCAGCCATGGGATCAGCCTATGGTTATCAGCCCACCTCACAGAATAACAATTCCCAGCTATCAGTAGGAAAAAGCCACTTATCTCTGTAACAGGGGCTGCTGTACTCTGCTCTCATTTTAGTCTGGAACCAGATGTAGACAAGAAAACAACTATAAGGAAGGAATTCCAAATCTCGTTTAAATTCAACCACAGGATTGTTTATGATGTACGTCATGTTTCAGCCTGATTTCTCAAAGACAGGGGAAACGGCATTTGTAGATTAAAGTAAAATTAGAAAGAAAGTAAGAAAGTAAGAAAGAAGAAAGGAACAAATGAACACTCCAAGCCCTGGTACCAAATGCAAGCATTCAGATGCTCTTTTGAAATCCATTGGAAGGTCGGGAGTAACAGGTAGCTTTGTTACCAGGGATCAGTGATGGGAGAGGCATCTTGAAAACAGCAGGAGCTTAAGCTCTCCTCCTGCCCCAGCTGAATTAGCAAAAGAAAACCAGCACTGTGGTAGCAGTGATTCAGAGGGCTCCAGGATGCCCTGCTCCACCCTTTGGAAAGAACAGATCAGCCACTCATCTCTCACCAATAATCAGAGCAACTTTAAGGGAGCCAAAGAAATGCTTAGCAGAACAGCATAAGCAGATTCCATTCAAAATAAGTGCAGATTTGCAAGGCTATCTGCCCATTACACTGGGTGCTTTATTGGTCAGAATATGCCTACGTTGGAATTTCTTTGCCATTTAATTTTATGGGTCATGCCCCAGAAGGAAACAGAATCAGAAAATTATTGCGGTGAAGTAAATTAATTACGAGTTACAAGGAGTACCAGTTAAGCATTAAGGCTTTTGTTTCTTCTGACTTTATGCATTTGTTGAGCAATGCACTCACACCCAGCGCCCCCACCTGTTCTCCAGCGTTACATGACCTCAGGAGGCTGTGCTCATGCCACATCTCCCTTAGAGCTACGCAAGTTTGGAGAAGGAATATTTACTGTAGGGTAAAAAAACACCACAGTTGGGGTTGACAGATGTTCTTTTTGTTTTGACATGCTTCATCTAGATCCCTCTTCCTTCCGCTAAAACAAAAGGAAACATTTTATTGTTTTCACCTCAAGAATAAAAGACAGCT